>WWET01000558.1:273292-284867 GCA_011038615.1 Limnodynastes dumerilii | reverse complement strand
GTAGATGAGGGAAAGTGGACGCGCTTACAGAGTTAGGGCCGGTAATATACGCAACTAATACACATAAGGCTGGAAGTGAGTGCGGCCAGATAGGGCAAGTCAATGCAGGTGGAAGTTTAGGTTCAGCCAGAGGTTGCGAGGGGAGTGACTGTTTTTTGTGGCGAGTGTAACCTGCTCCGACCTGAGACTTAGATGCGTGTATTTGCGGCCCGGTGTCCTTCTTACTGTAGAGTGTTCTCTGATTGCTGCTGTTGGAGGTTCTGCGGTCTTATGTTGAGGTGTCAATATCTCATTCAGTTCTCTGGTCGTTGATCCATTCATTCTGCTCATTGTTATTCTTGTCTGTCCAGCAGAACCCGGTCAGACTCACACTCTGGAGCCTCTGTCAGAACCTCCCGCGTTCCATAAAGACGCTGAGCAAGACAACGCCTCCGCGTGGATCAGGCGGTGAGTGAAACATAGCAATTTACTGATACGTTTTTTGGCTTTCTGTTGTTGTTTTGTTTGGATATTGGTTGTTTGCTGATGAAAATCGAATAATGAGGAATTCATTAAGGATTCAACCTTATTTATTGAAGTATTTTCTTGCAGTGAGATGTAGCATTTTCACCATCAGACTTGTAGACAGCTGGATGGCACTGGGCGAATTCTATAACTATTATAACGCAATGTTGACGAGCTGCTGTGCTTTACTTAATGGCAGCTTCGTTGAGTTTCCTCAAGTGCTATAGATAAATATTCTAATCCAGGATTACTTGGTGGCAGTTTTATTATTTAGGCTGTAGGACAAGGAGGATAAGGGGTAAGATGAAGAAAACTTACCTGTTGCCGTTGGACTATTCAAGGACACTGCAGTTGTGGGAACAGTGCCTACTAAATATAAAGTATTCAGTGCAGCAAAGTGACAGAACATCAGAGCAGGGAACTGTATCTATCTTGCTCCAGCTTCTCTTATACGCTGTTAAATCAGCTCCTCCGTTCTTCCTTCTTGAGACAGAAAATATAAGGTGTCTGCGGAAGCCGTCCACATGCATGGGGGCGGTTATATTGTGAGCACACAAATGTATGGATTTTTTGGTCTAGCGCTTGCGAATGCCTCTAAATCATTTGCTCGGGGGATCTGATGGCATCAAATCATTAAGATCTGATCCTGTGTTAATAATGTGATCTCCTACAAGGGGATTGCTTCATATTCTGATTTTCCCATGTTCTATCAGATATTATGAGGTGCAGCTAAGCGGGTGTCTTTTGACCAGTTTGTCCGTCCATTTTGCCAACACGATGCCCAACAAAGAAGAGGAGAACTTTGTGTGTCGCATCGGAGAAATAAGGGTATGTGACGCCTTTCATTGCACATAAGGAAGTGAGAGCGATGGTCTGATGCATTCTGGGAAATTCATTGTAGCGCATACTGTTTCTCCTAGATCCTGGATAATTCCCTACCGCCAGCAAGTGCCGTGCAGCCGTCTGACCTCACTCTGTCTCACGTCCAGTGGCGCAGAGATCGGCAGAGCGACCAGCTGTTTGTCAGCCTCACCCTTCGCTGGAGCCATCCCATGGAGAACATAAGACACTTTCGTATATACTGTCGCGGTGTTACCTGCCAAAAGGCGCCAACCTCCCAGCCTCACCTTCTGGGATTGGCACATGCCTGCATTTACCGCGTGGTTGACTTGGCTGTGCCAAATCCATGCAAACCTGTCCCAGGCCGGCTGGAATTTGCCATTCAGCCGGTATATAAGGATGCCGTTGAAATCGTACCTACTGTATGGGGCAACCTGGTGCTGGAATTTGTGGAGCAGACGCACACTGAGGTGTGACCAGATATAAGTTAGGTTGCACCGTGGAGGCAAGTTAGATTCCGGTGGTTGTTGTCATAGCTTATATTCAGCTGTGCCGATGGCCGTCCTTGTATCATAATATCGGTGGCCTGCTTTTAAGCAAAATTGATTGTAAGAGGAGGTAGTTTGTAAAGTTAGTACAGTAAAGCCGGGTACACACTATACAACTATAATATGTCATAATATATGTATATATTATATTTGTGTATTATGGATGCCGACAAAACGATTCAGAAACCCGGTGGACTGATGATAGTATTGGTCAGTTTGCAAACGAGCGCCAACAGATGCTGTGCCGATTCTAGAGGATGGCACGGCATGGTTAGAATATCTGCTCGGGGATTGGTCAGTCTGTACCTAGTTTAAGAGATTTACTAAGATAGAGAATATTTTAACTATTGAATCATGGATTTTATTCCTCTACAGCGCAAGATGTCATCTAATCGGATCTAGAATACACACTAAGGGATACAATCATTTCAATATGGTGCTTTGGTTGTTTTTCATGACTGTTTGATTCCAGTATTGCGGAGATAAGTTCCGGTATGAAATAGAGATACAATATTATCTGCTTTTTATACAGATATTCCCTTGTTAAGTCTTGTAACGTAACTCAAGTAACAAAATGATATTAGAAAAAAGACAAACATTCGTTGTTAGTGTGTAAAACATGCACAAAAAAGGTATTTTTTAACATAGTAACCGTAAAATGCTAGTTGTGTTTTATTTTCCTCTATATAACGTGCAATTTAGCAGTTCATTTATATTGTGTAGTCCTTTAGTGAGAAAGAGCTATTTGAATATTTTATTTGTTTATGTAAAGGTGCAAAATACGTTTTTTTATTTTAACTGCTACGACAACCTTTAAATATCCGTTATCAATATTTATTAAATGTGTCTATTATAAACACATACGTATTAAACATGAAGATTGTTATGCAAGATTGCTGTTACATTGCATAGGCTATCACACAGGAAGCTTCCAATCCCCTTCTTATTCATTATAATTCTGCTAATGCAGAGGAAGGTCGAGAAAGTTGTTTTTAGGATTATTCATCCTGGCGCTGGAAGGAAATAAAGGATACATTCACATTCCAATATTTAGGATTTTCTATGACTGAATAAAACACTTCTATCGATCAGTGTATATTTTCATTTATTTTTCTATAAGGGATAGAACGAATGTGGAATTTAGTTGGGACTTTAGCAGATTTTCTGTTAGACAAACCCTGGATACCAGAAATTTTCACCCGGGGCCCAGAATAAGTCAGAGCCATATAGTCCACCGTTTCTTGACTGGTTTGATAATGTAATAATAATAACGCTCTGCTCTGGAAAATGTCCATGTCAGTGGCTGCATGCCCTGGAAACTCCAAGCAGTGTGACGCTGATGTGGCTGAAGACCAGAGGGCCTGAAACTGCGAAGGAGAGGAGAAGTCAGAGGACGTCAGTCTGCAAGTGGATAAAGAGGGTTTGGTTTGTGTGTGTGTGTGTGCGTGCGTGTGTGTGTGTGTGTGTGTGTATTTGGCTCCTACATTTTTGACCTGGCTTCTTAATTATAAATCGGTACTTTTGGCCCCTGGTAGTAACACTTACAAATTAGTTCATAAACACGTTTTGTCTGTCTCTATTTCGAATAAGGGGCCATTTTAGAAATTTATGAGTGTGAGTGTGTGATTGGCATAATCGCCCATTTATTTTCACAGACCTGCCGGATGACAGCTACGGAGAGGGGAGTAACCTCTCTGGGGCATTTTAGTATTGGGGGGGGGGGGGGGGGGGGGTGCTTAGGAAGGGAGGGTTAGGGTTAGGACCTTAGAAGGGGAGGGTTAGGGTCAGGCTGCAGGGAGGGGGGTCTTAGGGTTAGGCTATAGAGAAGGGAGTATTAGGGTCAGGCTAGTGAGAAGGGAGGGTTAGGGTCAGACTGTAGAAAAGGGAGGGTTAGAGTAGGCTGCGGGGAAGGGAGGGTTGGGATAATGGAAGGGGAGGGTTAGGGTGAGAATTAGGATAAGGGTTGGGGGAGTGTAACAGGTGGTATCCCGGCGCCTTGGAATACAAACAAACCCAGGCCCTACTCGATCCTGAAGAATCCACCAGAGAAGACACGCTGTTTCTCTTCCAGTCCCAGGCGTGACAATCTCTAATGCTGAAAAGCAAAGACAAACATTAGTAACACATCAACACCGGAAGTACCTGTGGGAGAGAACGGGGAAAGTTATTCATGGGTGAGGAAATCGTCAAGGCCTCAGACACCTCTTTTTTTCGCCAATGACTGGCGAGCGGGACGGAACCTTTCCCCCATCTTCCGGCTCCTTCTCCGCACCCGTGGAAGGAGGGGGATCAAACACCACACAGAGAGTAAAGGTATTGATACTCACCACGTCTCTGAAGCACGCTCTCGCTGTTACCACAGATACCACTTACCTCCGAGTACCGCAACCTGTCCTCTGTCACGTGTTCTCCTAATGCTACCCTAGCCACGGCACCACAGCGCCTGCCCTTCACAAAGATTGGCTCGCGGCCGTGCCCTGTGACTGGCCCTGGCAGCCAATCAGAATTGATTGGCCACCAGCCGGAGTACCAGGTGCTGGGGACCCCCGCCGTGCTACTCACAGGATGATAAATACTTACCTCTCTCCGCTGCAGATCCTCGGGATCTTTGATTGCTCTTGTCTTGAACCCTACAATACACTACTGAGGAGGAATGAGGGGCCCCAAAAAACATGACTGTACAGGCCTGAACCCATCTAACATACACAAGTGTAATACAGCCACATGGTCAAATATGTTTCACAAGTGCAGGATAGTGCAGTGTAATGTTGGCTGTAATTGGAGGTTGTGAGTATTGCGAGCTCCTCTGTCGCATATAAATGTCACAAAATAATAGCAACAATATTTACAATTTTTGATAAAACATAAAATAATATTTTTTTTGTTACTGAATGTAGAAATGATGAACCCACGCACAAGACTTCCACAGCTTCCTGTTCGGCACCTGGGAATATAGTGGTCTGTGGGAAGTGCTACTCTCCCGCACCCTGTTTCATCCAACAGGGGGTGCTGTCTCAGACAACTGTAACTAATTCTCTGACTTTTATTTTATTTTATTAAATATAGAAGATCATGGTTAGATACTGGGTAAGAAAAGTAAAAGGTATTCAGCGTACCAGATAAAGGATGACTTATGCCCCAGATGAAACGCGTTGGTTGACGATTCCAACAATTACCTGAGCAGCATACACAGCCGAGGACAGCTTTCTTCTCCTAATCGCAGCCACTAAGTGGATCGGTGACAGCGGGCGGCAGTTGCGGGCATACCTGGCGCATAGTAGGACTGGCTCATTGCTATATTTATTATCATGCTTTTTATCATCTTTTATCTGGTACACTGATTACCTTTTAATATTTATTGAGTAAAGTATTATCACTTTTAATGCACTATGGTCCGTTCCTCTCTCTTTTTTTTTGTCTCCCTGCCTCACAAATTTACTAAGGACCTACTACTGCCACTTCAAACACCTTATTGTCTTACAAAGACTATAGAAATTATTTATCTGACCTAGGCGCAGACCTTAAATACCTACAACAAACCTCTTATCTTATTTTGGCCTGTGGCACCTACAGGACTATTAAGGACTGCAGCCCCGGATAAAAACTCTGGATATAGGCAGATGACTGCAACATTTCTTATTTATTAGTGATACACCATTTTGCGCCGGTCCACCCCGTGTTTATATATATATATGACCCATTCCATTAGGTACAATTGAATCCACTCCTGAGCTTCCAACTGTCACTCACCTGGTTTAAATGAATTAACTGATATTTAAAAAACTATTTGCCTCTTCAACAAAGGTGGTTACCGTAGTAACTGACAGTTGAAAACAGAGGAGCAGAGTATTTTGTACCTGATGGAATGGGTCATGTTGGAGGGTATGATGTACTTACTTACTCACTTACCTTATACATATTATTCTAATTCAGGACATATTAGAAATCTGACTTACCTCAAACACATCACCTGTCTCCCATTACTCTCAGAGGGCCGGCTCCAGAACTAAGTATGACATGGGACTTACGCAAGTCATATGTGTAAGTCCCATGTCTCAGAAGATCTGAGCATGCGCGCGTCACATGTTCCGATAGTGTACCTACAGACGTTCGTAACTAAGTTTACGTACGTCTGTAGGTACGAGGAAGGGGCTGACCCTTCATTTGCGATGGCCGTATCTCCGCCATACAGGCGGGGAAAGCCATTTAAATGAGGGGGTATGGGCAGGGTAGGCCTGTTGATCTACATCCGTACAGTAAGTACGAACGTAAGGTAGCGGATTTACTACCGATAGAGGGGAGTGCAGGGGGGCGTGCGGGGGTCTGCATCTTGCCCAGAATCCCTATGGAATGCACCCTCTGTCTGCAGACCCTCCAACGTGACCCATTCCATTAGGTACAATATCCTGAGCTTCCAACAGTCACTCACCTGGTTTAAATGAAGTAACTGATATTTAAAAAACTATTCATCTCTTCAACAAAGGTGGTTACCATAGTAACTGACAGTTGGAAACTGAAGAGCAGAGTATTTTGTACCTAATGGAATGGGTCATGTTGGAGGGTCTGCTGCCTGTAAGACACTAACCTCCAATCATGACCTCTTCCTCTCTATCAACCTCCAGCTTCCTGCAGTAACAGACACATGACTCACTGCGTCACCTGCTGCACTCTAATATGGTGGACTCCACTTTACTCAGGCCACCAGGCCTGGAGCTGGACAGGGGAAGTGCGTATGGATTATTTATTCACCAAATTGCACATTCTCATCTCCCCAATGGGTGTGGTTCGCCGCTGTGAATGGCCCTTTTTCGAAAAAAACTGTTTTCAACACCCCATTTGCAAAGAAAAAGGCCCAGATCAGGGGCTACGGCTGACAGGAGAATTACGTACATGTTGTACGTAATTCCCCTGTTTTGACGGTTGTGCGTATGCGCACAACCTTCTTACGACGCCGCAAGGGCCGGCGTATGTAACGTACATTACGTACGGTGGCTCTTACGTAAAGGGGGCTTCCCCCCCCATTACGCATATCGTATCTCCGCCGGAAAGGCGGAGATAGACATGCTAATTAGGGGACGGGGCGGGGGAAGCTACGTTACGATCAGCTATGTGGCCGTAAGGGGGCATGCACTCCTCGCTACGATGCCGGCCGTACTGACCTCGGGCAGCCATAAGGTCTCTATTTCCCCAACCCTTATGCTACTTCTTACCCTAACCCTCCCCTTCCATTACACCAACCCTCTCTTCCTTGCAGCCTAACCCTAAGTCTCCCCTTCTAGGCTCCATCTCCTCCCTGCAGCCTAACCCTTAGGGCCAGATTTACTAAGCTGCGGCATAGAAAAAGTGGAGATGTTGCCTATAGCAACGAATCAGACTCTAGCTGACGTTTTCTAGTATGTGATAGGAAAGTGAGAACTAGAATCTGATTGGTTGCTATAGGCAACATCTCCACTTTTCTTTTGCCACAGCTTAGTAGATCTGGCCCTAAGTCTCCCCTTTTCCCATCCATCCCCTCCCTGCAGCCTAACCCTAAAATTACCCTACTAAACTACATATCCTCCCCTGCACTAACCTGTCCAGTAGCCGGAACGTCGGGAACCGCCGGCGAGTCTGTGACGTGATTTTCGTAATGGGGCCATTTTCTAAATTACACACAGCCGACAATTAGCGGTCAGCTGTTTGTATGTCCAAAATGGCAGCTCTCAGCGGCGCATGCAACCTCTCCCCAATGTCCCTTCTTGTACTTTTACATCCGTTGAAGTGCATGCTGTCCGGATCGTCCATTCATTTTCTCTACATGTTGCTATGATTGATCACCTTCCCCCCTTCGCATCTTATTAACAATCTTTAAACGGTTTTTGTTCCTGTGACATTCCAGCCATTATTCTAGGTCATTTTACCGTCCTCTTTTTCTCCTGATGCCTGCAAATTTCTCTCCCTAACCTTATTCCTTGGCCTCTCCCGGTGGATCGATCGATGCTCCTGCACATGAGGATGGCAGCTGCATGGATTCTTATTGTTCTTACCTGTGCTTAGTCTCTGATTTTAATCTCTGCTGTCGTACACCTCTAGTTACCGTCCTGCCATCCACCAATCACAATACTCGGTTTCACAGATGAGACAGTAAGTAAACTGTGTTGAAAGCGCTGCACTGACCAGATGAGAGACAGGGAGAGTCTTTGCCTCCGAGCAACCTGCTAGGTCAGAGCAGTGCTGGGTGTTGGTGCTTTGGCCATGATAATCTCACCTAGTAATCTGGTACAGGGGCAGGTCTGACAGAGGTACAGACTATGGACCATAGGCAGTGACGGGTGTGGGGCTCCGGTCCAAATGTCCGATTTTCGAATTGGCCGTTCCTCCCCAGCCAGTTGCGAACTGGCTAGGATTTCGATTGCATATGCCTCGAGGAGTGTAAAAAAAAAATTCCCCCCTAACTTCCCCTAATTCTTACCCTAACCCTCCCCTCTCACTACCCTAACCCTAACCCTCCTTCCTGACAGCCTGACCCTAACCCACCATCTCCCGCAGCCTGACCCTAACCCTCCCTCCCCTGCAGCCTGACCCTAACCCCGCAGAAAGAGTTGACTCACCTGTCCCTTCGGTCCTGAGAGTGGCGGCGGAGGTGCGGCGGAGTGATCTGTTCTCTCCGGAAGTGAACGGCACACTCACCCATTCATAAAAAAAAATTCAAAAGGTGTAAGTATCGAAAAAAGGGACATTCGAAAAGTAACTTTCGAATATCCCTTTTTCCGGAGACAGACTTTCTAGCCGTGATTGCTACCATGCAGTGACCTATGCCACTGAAATGTAAGTCCAAAAACCAGAGGCAATAGGAGAGACATTAATGAGGTGGAGAAAGCACAACCTTAAACCTCTTTCACATCACCACTAACAACCCGGGTTTTGTGGCGATGTGAAAGGTACAATCTAATGTTTTAAGGAGCCGGGACTCAGACACTGGAAAAGAAAAGGGTTTATCCCATGTCTGACCCTGGTAAGCTGGTGCCACCCAAAACCAGGGGTCTCGCCTAAAAAAACATGATTGGAGGGATTTGTTTATGGTTGTTATGGCAATAGTCAACAAATCTCTCTCCTGGAGGTGCGGGCAGCCCTTCACACTGTCAGGGCAGACCCGAGACCCATAATTTAACAGGTCTACCCCCGCAGTGTATTAAGGGTCCGAAAATCCACGGCAATAACCTGGGGTGAAAAACCAGAGTCATTTCCATGGTGGTGATGTGAAAGCAGCTGTAGAGAAGGGTAGACACATATGGTAGGGATTTAGCATAGTTTAATAGGGCCATCGCTACAAAACCAGCGTTCTGCAGAATTCCCACTCAGAACCAGGAGCAATACAGCAGCCTGGACTCCGCACACAGAACCCGTCAGGAATAATTCCTGGACAGATTAATAGTCTGGGAATATTTAAGGTAAGGCTAGAATAAGCAGTTTGGGCTGGATCCAGACGTCCGGATATGCAACGCAAATATACGCACGGGAGATTTTAAGTGAAAATGGGCGGAGCGATGCATTTAAATAAAGAAAAGTGGGCGTGATTAAGCTGACCATACACTAAAAAGATTATCGGCTCGATCACCTAATTATCAGCAAGTAATCGCTGTAGTTAGTGGCCAGGATCAATTTTTCAAACACCAAATAAACGCACCAGACACGCTCTGGTAGATTATGTGGTCCTTGAACATTTTTGCTTTAAACATGTAAGCTCCTGATATTTTAAGACAGCCAATCAGCAAGCTGCATGGCTTCCTATTCTTCAAAGCTGCTGCTTCTTATCTATACATGTAATGCTCTGACAGCTGTGAAGGTATACTTTAAAGCTGTCAGAGCAGTATATTACTAGCCCTGAACCCCCCTCTTATGCTAGGATTATCGGTCCCAGCAGAGGAGGTGCATGGTGCAGATAACGGAACAATTCCCTAGTGGAAAATCGTCCCCTTTTTCGGGCCACCCCCTGCTGGGACTGATAATCATCCCAGTGTATGGCCGGCTTTACTCAGGATGATGATCAGAAAGACCATTGGATGACCCTGGCTAGGGGCTTATGGGTGGCTGGTCTTGGGGGAGTCATTTTCTCCTATGTCAGGGAAACCACCTTTGTTTATGGTGATATAGGCAACAAGGTTACATCCAGGGGCAAATATTGTGTGTGTGGGAGACTCTAAAATCAGAATTGCGATTGATACAAAATGACATTTTTACTAGCACTGGTCATATTAATCACCTAATACAATTATCAAAACTGTTACTGGCTTGTTCTCTTCTACCTGCAGGCCCCTTTAATATATATGTTCATTTTTTTATTAACAGGTTTTTATATAGCATTATCATACTACTTAGCACGTTACAGAGAATATTTCACATTAGCTACATTCTAAGATTCCTAACACACACACACATTAGGGTTAATTTATTCATCAGCCAATTATCAGTATGTATTTTTGTGGTGTGGGAGAAAACTGGAGCCCCCGGAGGAGACACAGGGAGAACATACAAACTCCACACAAATGAGGCCTAGTCCGGGATGCTTCCTCAGACACACTAGGGCTGATTCAGAGTTTGGGAGTAGGGACAAAACAGGTTCAAGTGTAGAGCTCGGCCATATCGTTTTGCAAGGTAAATTGCGCTAGATGAAATCTTTTGCATGCAGGGCAAATACTTTACCTTTGCACATAGAACGCAAACACTGCATAGCTTTATGTTTACGTACCTCCCAACATTTAAAAATTCAAAAGAGGGACAAAATTTTGCGGCCTGGTAGTGGGGGTGTGTCTTGTAAAACCCAGTGGGTGTGTCTGGGAAAGTGGGTGTGTCTTGCACCTGCCATACAAGCAGATCTAGTACCTGCCCCTTTTATTCAGCCATCCATAGGTCTGCCCCTTATTATTTGTCCAGGATTCATATGCCCAGCCTCTATATCTGACCCATATTATTATTGCCAGTCTCCATGTCTACCCCCAATTAATACTGCCAGCCTCCATGTATGCCCCCAACTGCCTGTGCCAGCCTTTCTGCCACCTATTGCCAGTGCCATTCTCCATCTGCCCCCTATTGCTAGTACCAGCCTCCTTCTGTCCCCTATTGCCAGTGCCAGCCTCCATCTGCCCCCAATTGCCAATGCCTGCCTCCATCTGCCCTTATTGCTACTGCCTGTCTGAATGTTTGTCCCCTATTGCAAATGCCTGTCTCCATGTTTGCCCCCAAATACAAATGCCAGCTTCCTTCTGTCCCTTATTGCCAGTGCCTGCCTCCATGTCTGCCCCCTATTGTCAGTGCCAGTCTCTATATGCCCTCTATTGCCAGTGCCTGTCTGCATGTCTGCCCCCTATTGCATATGCCTGCCTCCATGTCTGCCCCCAAATGCCAGTGCCAGCCTCCTTCTGCCCCTTATTGTCAGGGCCTGCCTCCATGTTTGCCCACTATTGCCAGCCTCAATCTGCCCCCTATTGCCAGTGCCAGCCTCCATCTCCCCCCAATTGCCAGTGCCTGCCTCCTTCTGCCCCCTATTGCCAGTGCCTGCCTCCATGTCTGCCCCCTATCACCCTATTGCCAGTGCCAGCCTCCATCTCCCCCCAATTGCCAGTGCCTGCCTCCTTCTGCCCCCTATTGCCAGTGCCTGCCTCCATGTCTGCCCCCTATTGCCAGTGCCAGCCTCCATCTACCCC
>WWET01000558.1:245548-271553 GCA_011038615.1 Limnodynastes dumerilii | reverse complement strand
CTTGATTTGATTTTCATTGGCCCTTATTTGTAACCAATTCTATTCTTGATATAGTTTTTAGACCTGTTGGAGGATACTGGGAGCTGTGGTTTCTAAACGTCTGGGGCCAGATTTACTGCGGGTTTGGGCAACCAATTAGATTTTAGCTGACATTCTCTAGTATGTAAAAAGAAAGTGAGAGCTAGAATCTGATTGGTTGCTATAGGCAACATCTCCACATCTCCAATTTTCCAAATCCGCAGCTTACTGCCAAAGATTCCTTAGACAAATGGTACCTAGAATCTGATGGGTTTCCACTGGTAACAGGTCCACATTTCCTTTTCAGAAATCTTATTAAACATTACCCTTAAACCAAAATAACGTAATGTCTTTAGCAAAACAATGAGTTGACAAAACGTGAAGTTTACATGTAACATTCATTCATGATGTGTGTATTTTAAGACTTTGTATGAGTAAACAACTTTTATGTGTCTGACTTTGCTTGCTGGGGTGATTGGCAACTCCAGTTACGCATGAAATCCCATATTATGCACGGTTCAGTATGTATTAGAAAATTGTGTTTTTTTTATTATAAATTTAAAATTGCAGAAATGTATCTTTTCATTGTTTTACATTATTGCCACCCTACCATGTCCCAGCAGAGATGCTGAAGTACAAAACAGTAGGCGATAAGGGCGTAACTCACACTGGTACCGCTGTTTCAGCTGATTCTGGGCTTAGAGTGGGAGTGGCCAACCTGTGGCTCTCCAGGTGTTGTGCAACTACAAATTCCATCATGCTTTTCAGGTATCAGCTATAGCCATGCACTTAAAGCATGCTGGGACTCGTAGTTGCACAACACCTGGAGAGCCACAGGTTGGCCACTCCCACTCTAAGCCCAGAATCAGCTGAAACAGCGGTACCAGTGTGAGTTACGCCCTTATCGCCTACTGTTTTGTACTTCAGCATCTCTGCTGGGACATGGCAGGGTGGCAATAATGTAAAACAATGAAAAGATAAATTTCGGCAATTTTAAATTTATAATAAAATAAACACAATTTTCTAATACATACTGAACCGTGCATAATATGGGATTTCATGCGTAACTGGAGTTGCCAATCACCCCAGCAAGCAAAGTCAGACACATAAAAGTTGTTTACTCATACAAAGTCTTAAAATACACACATCATGAATGAATGTTACATGTAAACTTCACGTTTTGTCAACTCATTGTTTTGCTAAAGACATTACGTTATTTTGGTTTAAGGGTAATGTTTAATAAGATTTCTGAAAAGGAAATGTGGACCTGTTACCAGTGGAAACCCATCAGATTCTAGGTACCATTTGTCTAAGGAATCTTTGGCAGTAAGCTGCGGATTTGGAAAATTGGAGATGTGGAGATGTTGCCTATAGCAACCAATCAGATTCTAGCTCTCAATTTCCTATTACATACTAGAGAATGTCAGATAAAATCTGATTGGTTGCTATGGGCAACATCTCCACTTTTCCAAACCCGCAGCTTAGTAAATCTGACGTTTAGAAACCACAACTCCCAGTATCCTCCAACAGATCTAAAAACTATATCAAGAATACAATTGGTTACAAATAAGGGCCAATGAGAATCTAGACAACATTTAGTGCAGCCTAAAAAGTATCTCTAAAAGGCAATTGGTTATCAACAGAAACAAATCAGATGCTAGCAAACATTTATCTAGAATACAGTTGGTTGCTGTGAGCAACGTCTCCAATTTTACTTTTTAGAAATGTTATTACATCAATACCTAGAAGTCTAAAATAAACTACTATTATTACTACTATTGTTCTGTGTTCCAACCTTTGTCTAGTAATATTGTTTAGTAAAATTAAGGCCACTGTCCCATGATAGAATATATTACTTTGCCCTCAAAGCACACACATTCAAGATAAGGACCTCAGGAAAATAAGTATGGCCTGATCGGCGAGACGTAGACCCAGATACGTAATGTCTTTTTGGATATTTTCGCCCAGTACATGCCAGGAAAAGAAGAACCCCCCAAGGGGGTATTATGGGGGGAAGCAAAGGCTGGAAGAACCCTTTTACAGTAGCTGCGCGTTCCAAGAAATGAGCCCAATAGAGACTGCACATTTCTAGCACCATTGCACTAGTTACAGGGCCCTATCCAGGGGATGATCGCCAGCTGACGAGACTGCGTGATTTTCTATTGCACATGCTCAGAACTGACGAGCGCGCAGTCACGATCGATTCAAATCTGAGCGCAACCCGAGCTGCCGTGGCTTGCGTTCTGAGGGGCGCAATGAGAGAGGGAAAGGATGTGGTTGGCCGGTACGATGGTCTATTTTGCGACAGGCCAACACATGGCAGATGAATGGTGACAGTCGGCAATTCCCGGGAGTCTCCCTTTTAGAAAGCCACAGGTTAATCTTTTAACCTGCAGCTTAGCCCTAACCTTCCCTTTCTTGAACACTAACCCTGTCCCACAGCTTAACCCTAACCCTCCAACTCCTACAGCTTAACCCTAACTCTCCTTATCCCTGCAGCCTAACCCTAACCTTCTCCTTAAGCCCTAACCCTAGGGCTTGTCACCGTTAGGAACTGGTCAAAATAGGTACACGTTCCCAATATCAATTTTCTATTGGCCGAGCATTTGGACAATGATAGAGCTGCCATTCAGTTGTCACAATAGAGCTGGGCCAATCATCAACCACATCATGGGTGCAGGGACGTACAATAAGGACTTGCCAAGAAAGTGCACCTGATCCAGAGCCGAACACAGACATAAATAAACGGTTTACATTTGCAGCAGCCCCAGGGGTGATGTTACGCAAGCAATTTCTTACCCTTGCGTTATGATGTGACACGTTGAACGCATTACAAAAGGTTACAAATCACCGTTGAACCGTTGCTCATGTGTTAAATCTTTTCTACATACGGCAATAAAGAAAAATAAATTTTATGTTTTTATTAAAAATATTTTTTTCTATTATTTTCTGACGTTCACCTTCCAACACTGGCAATGATCAGAACCTCCCTTCACAGTCAGCATTGCATTGTACGGCCCTTCCCATCACAGCGTATGTGGGCCGGTAGCTGCCTTGCTCTTAGCTGCTGTGTGCCCGTGCGCTACATTCTGTAATTGCTTTCCCTCCAGAGGCGCCGTTGTGTGTCCGCTATTGGATCGTACGCAGCCCGCCGTGTGTCTCTATCAAACATATCTATTGCCAATTAGCGCGCGCCTCTATATCAGCCCACTTGCAGTTGGATCACTGGGAAAGGGAACATAAATCAATTGTGCTCGTCTTCGGCCACCGCACACTGGACGCTATGCTTGATTCAGCGCCACATTTAGGGCCAGATTTACTAAGCTGCGGGTTTTGGAAAAGTGGAGATGTTGCCTATAGCAACCAATCAGATTCTAGGTCTCATTTTCTTTTTACAAACTAGAGAATGTCAGCTAAAATCAGATTGGTTGCTATGGGCAACATCTCCAATTTTCCAAACCCGCGGCTTAGTAAATCTGGCCCTTAAGGTTCACATCTTGATTGCCAATGATTTTTGTGGGGAGTTTCCAAAGACACGTATGTGCGTTTCAGTCTAGACCAGGCCCCTCGGATTTACTTTATTTATTTATGAACAGGTTTTTATATGGTGATTACGTAACGCTTTTACAGAGAATATTTCACATCAGTCCCTGCCCCACTGGAGCTACATACTTAGGTCCCTAACATACATACACACACACACACACACACACTAGGGTTAATTTTTATTCAGCATACAATTAACCTACCAGCATGTTTTTTTGGAGGAAACTGGAGCACCGAGAGGAAACCCACACAGACACAGGGAGAACAAACAAACTCCACACAGATAAGGCCTAGTCTGGGAATTGAACTCGTGACCTCAACGCTATGAGGCACCAGTGCTACTCACTAGATGTAAAAGGAAACTTTTATAGATTCTGCTCTCTCTTTTGTGCATTGGTTTGTGTCAGTATTTTATGCTTAAACGACACTGCCACCAAAACAGACTCCAAAGAGTTTATTTAATAAAAAATAACATAATGCGTTTTCTAGCTAAACAAACGTGAAAATCCTTTTGGAAAGAGTATTGCTGTTTGTCCAAATAGATCAGGTGTTCAAGTATTTCCCCAGAGCTGCCAACCTTAAAGTTAATGGGTTTTAAACCACTAAAAACAGCTCAATCATTTTGTAACAAATGTTCGATCAATCAAAAATAAGCATCGTTTCTCTTCAATTGTACTGATAGAAAAAATTATCAATAAAAATTAAGATATTGACATCTCTTTAACTAAGGGGTCAACAATCTTAGGGAGGTCCTTTGAATCTAAGGAGTACGACTGTCTTCTTAAAGCTTCGGCCTCCAAACACGGGTGCCCTGAAGTCACGAGCGTGGGCATGGCCTCTGGGCAACAAGGTATGTGAGCAGCTGTCCTATGTACTGTCTGGAAATCATCTCTCTCATTGAGTATATGGCTAATGAAGCCACAGGAACGTGAAGCAGGGTAGCGAGATAGATTGGTTTCCATAGAACAAATCTCAATGGAATGTCTCCTGGCATCGTCCATCCACGATGCCGTTTTTTTAAGGGCATTGTGGGCATCCATGCTGTAGCACTTCTTCATATCTCTTAGCACCACGTTGTGGCTGTTCTCCAGTTTTACCTTCTGGCTTAACGAGTACGCGGCGGAGTACAGTCTCAGTGTCTCACATGTGTTCAGGCTGAAATGTTTTTTACATAAAGATGTGTTCAACAAATGTGTTCTCTCCGGAGCCGTTTTGGCCTCTATATACGTGTGTGCGTTGGCTTGGGAGGCGTTGGGGCATCGCGGAGTGTCGTGAAGACGTTGAGTGCAGGCACTGCTTGAATTATCCAGATCGGAAAACGTTCTTTCAGGCTCCGGAGACGTCTGGATAGTTGGCACATCTGCAGCTGGAGGACAAGCTGGCAAACTCCCAAGATGGTCCATTGTGTCACCCTGGGATGTTTCCGTACTATCCAAAAACAGGTCAAAGGATTCATTCTGGATGGCTTTCTGTAACAGCAAGAACAAGGAGATGAACAACAGTGGCCAAGCAAGCAAATGGAGCTAGAGAGAAGAATGCCCCCACCTTCCTGATTATCTGGAACCTATTTCACATAACTGTCCTGGGACAACTATCGTATTAGCATGTCTGCCCCCACAATGGTGTTTTATCGTAGCAAAGTACACGGTATAGTTTGATTTGGTTTCTAAACTTGTAAAGTTGTTGTGAAAATTCTGAAGTGTCTACGCACTCACAGCGATTCTGCCGATAGTGCCTCCGACAGGGACGCCTTTGTAGGCGGACATATTGTAATCTATGATGTGAGCAGAGGATTATGGGAAATGAAAAGCACAGATTGGACGGTAAATCATGTCAGCATGTACACATCAATCGTCATGCTCATCAGCATTCCCGCCCCTAGGGGGTTTGAATTGGGTCCTACAGCCCTAGGCCCCTCACCCACCTGTTTCCCTTTTGGCTTGCTGAAGATCCGGACATGGAGTAATATCGACAGCAGGGCCTGTCCTAGCCAATTGGTGCCCTAGGCAATATTTGGTTGGTGCCCCCTATCAGAAAATCAACTCTACTATTAGAGGGTTACAGTGGAGGTACAATGGTGCCTGGACAGGCAGTTAAATGAAGATCGTCACCGCTCTGCTTTACAAGGTGGAGGAGCTGATATACATGTACTGGGTTTCCCCATCTACCCTGGGGTGCCGCTATAGGCGACTCTCCTATACTGCCTATAGCTAGGGCTGGCCCTGATCGACAGAGTGCTAACGGATCATGGCTCTGGCTGATCCCCGCCACTACTACTCCCCGGCAGCGTCTACAGGGCAGCAACCAAACCGCGCATGTACCGGTTGCTAGATGGGGGGAAGGGGGGGTCGAGGAAGCTCTGCACACATTTTTAAAGCATTTTTTGCAGTCTTTGGATTCTCTCTGAAAATGACTAACATAACAAAGCTTCCAACAAGCAAGACCCTCAGTACACTCCACCGGGATCTGTAACACCCCGTGTCCAAAATGTGTTGTTTTGTGGCTATAAATGATGATGGTGATGATGATGATGACGCTTTCACCTGGTGCAAATCTACTTAAAATAAAAAAAAAGGGCTGTGCAGAATGTAAATGTGGTCCGTGTTAATAGTAATGGGCTCATTTGCCAAAGGGATAAGCTTGTCTCCACCAGGAGATGACGAGCTCTCACCAAGGTTGGTGTTAGCCTTCAGGGAATGTGGCTGCTCCGGGGTCCGGAGGAGAGAGGATCTGGAAGCAGCTGCAAACCCTCGACGGAGGATCCATCAGCCAGGAAGAAATTATGGAACTGGGAGATTCTTTATAGACAGCGCTCAGCACTCAGAAACCCTGAATCCTGTGTGTTAATAACTTTACCTGCTGATAGCTTAGTGCAGTCCTCTGCCAGAAGGGGATTTGGGGGGAAACCATATGACTATTTGGAATCCAGAGGTCTGGAACTACACATGGAGGAGGGGAGTGAATTCCCCTGTCCCTCCCCTCTGTCGTCTGTAGTTATCCACACTTCCATGTCCACAGAGCTACCCTAACTTGTGTGCGTGGATCTGTCTGTACACTGAGAGATCCACGCGGATCTCCTCAATGCCGCCCCACGCAGCTATTCTGCATGCTTAATCCCGCCCCCGTTGCAGGATTTAGGCTTGCGTAATGCATGCACCGCCCAGATGTACGAGATATGAGATTTGGATATGGCCTGTGATTATCAGATAGAGGATTGGCTAGAACCCCAGTCAGTTAGAAATAGCCAGATTCACGTGTCGGGTTTCAATTGTGTCCTTCTAAATATAGCTGTCAAAATAATCGGAAGATTGGTGAATCCGCTACATAATACTTCCCTACTGAGGTGTGTTTTTTGGATAAGCTGAAGAGGGGAACATCCAGATAAATCCTTTACGTATCAATCAAATAAAATCCCATTAAAGTTGGCCGTCCGCATACATACCTGTCTGAGCAGTAATCTCTGTGTAGATGGCGATCGCAGGGGAGCGGTGAGTTTTGGGATCGGTATTTCAGATTTCCCGTCGTTTAGCGCCATTTCCGGAACCACGCAGCTGCTGTCACTCTGTTGTTTCTGGACAGAAGTGCTGGATCCTGGGTAGGTTACAGAAAGCCGATGCTTTAAAACATATCACAACGGCATCAATGACATTTCAATAGAAAATCCCCAGCCATAGCGGTGACAGGAGACCCAGAGAATCTCGCAACTAAACGCTAGACATGATCTGCATTAGGGACCGGATACAGATCCCAGCTCGCTTTCCGTATGTGCGGGGGTCTAGCAGTACGAACGAGACAGGGGAGTGAATGCCCCCTGTTACTCCCCTCTCTCCCCTGTCACCCCCCGTCACTCCCCACACGTAAAATGAATGCAACATCAGGAGGGCGCATACGCAATTCTGGATCCTACAAGTCTACAGTTTTGTTCCTTATATTTCTGTAAAATTTTAGGTCCAACCATGAGCCAGTTCTCTGACTAGTAAATATTGAAAGTACTGAAAACATTACTGTAGTTGCTCCATATATAAATATATGATGTAGTCCTTTCATACAAGTAATCGCATCACACAATAATTACAAATGCAGAGAATTATTATATTATACAGCATCAGGGGCTTTAACTGGACACAAATAACGTGTACGTGGGCATAGTGAATTGCAGAGGACGGAGGGTATGTCCATTTGGTCATGTACACACAGACCATCCCACATTACCCATTCCACCAGGTACACACAAAAAATCCGCTCCTGAGGTTCCAACTCTCACTCCCCTGGTTTTAATGAATTAAGAAATATAAAAAAAACTAAACATTTTTCTCTTTAACAAAGGTGGTTACCATAGTAACTGACAGCCCTAAATATTTTTGCTATGAAACTTTTGTGCTTTGGAACCACGTCATTTGAATCAGACTTCTACTTATTTACCCTGATCAGCCTGTCAAGCAGGGGGAACATTTATACTGACACAAAATGGCGTCCAACCCAGAACAATTTTCTCACAGCAGCTGCCGCCCTCTGTCATTGTGTTACCCCCACATAAACTCAGCCCCTATCATTAATTCAGCACCTGACTTCTGGTAGACGCGCTTCCTCTTTGCTTGGCACTCGGCACACGAGTCTCCGGTCTGTAGCATATAGCTGTCATTTGGCAGTGAGTGCGTTCGGCATACCAGAGGCTTTTTCACACTTAACAAATTCCTTTCTTTAGACGTCGATGATTTTTGCTCTGGAGAAAATTCAGTCTGAAAGAGAAAAAAGAGGTTCTTAAAAATGGCAAATACGCAAATGTCAGAAAAATCCATTACCTTCAAATAATCTCTAAAAAGAGAGATATACGAGATAGATAGATAGATAGATAGATAGATAGATAGATAGATAGATAGATAGATAGATAGATAGAAATGAGATAGATAGATAGATGTCCCTGAAGAATGTCTCTCTGGAATGTCCTTGTAGAATGTCCTCTAGAATGTCCTCTAGAATGTCTCTCTAGAATGTCCTTGTAGAATGTCCCTGTAGAATGTTTCTCTAGAATGTCCCTGTAGAATGTCTCTCTAGAATGTCCCTGAGGAATGTCTCTGTAAGATGTCTCTGTAGAATGTCTCTCTAGAATGTCCCTGTAGAATGTCCCTGTAGAATGTCTCTCTGGAATGTACCTGTAGAATGTCCCTCAATGGAATGTCCCTGTAGAATGTCTCTCTGAAATGTTTCTCTAGAATGTCCTTGTAGAATGTCTTTGTAGAATGTTTCTCTAGAATGTCCCTGTAGAATGTCTCTCTACAATGTCTCTCTAGAATGTCCCTGAGGAATGTCTCTGTAGGATGTCTCTGTAGGATGTCCCTGTATAATGTCTCTGTAGAATGTCCCTGTAGAATGTTTGGTTACAATGTTGATGGCATTTAAATTCAAGAAATAACTATTTCTTAGAGCTGAAAAATTGTAATATGATCATTTTATGCCTCTTCTATGAATAGACTCGATTAAAACAACAACTTCTCATGTGCTAATTGGTAGTGGACTATCTGCACTGGATACAGTCAAAGCAACAGGATTCATTCTTTAAGAAAATTAGTGAATTAGAACAAATTAAAGAAGGGAAACCCCAAACCACAATGCATGGCAGGAAATTATCTTCCAAGCTACCTATACTATTACCCACAGAAGATTACAGTCACTCCAATCCTAATTATCAGACGTGCTAATAATACACAGAACTAGATCCCAAATAAATATCACCTGAACCAATATTCTACTGTCTATTTCTATATATCTATAGATCTGACCCTTATTTACATTCTAATTATTTATAAAATATCACACAATTATTTTGTTAATTGATGGTTCAAAGTATAATACTTTTATCTTGCACTCTAAGCTGTGTGCTAGCCTCATTTTATAATCAAACACTTATAGAGAGTATTTCATGAAGTTCCGTTAAGAAATTTCCAAGGATTGCTTTTATTGAGTGCCATATCGATGGTACAGGACTGTGCCAATTTTTTCCAATTTTACACATACATTGGCAGATTTAGTGCCCAGTGGCTTCCTTTAATTAGGGCCCAGCTGAGCGGGAAGGTCTGCTTTCATGAAGAGAACTTAAGCCGGATATACACTGGGGCTTTTCAGAAGATAATCTTTCCAATCACACAATAAAAAGAGCGTTTCATCAGATATCACACCAGTGTGTACTGTCCAAAGATCTCCTCATAGACACAGTATATACACACTTGCAAAAAGCAAAAGATATCTGTCCATGGTTAATCTGGAATATTAGAAGCCCTGAAAGATCAAATCAAAAGATCAAAGACCCTTTCCAAAGATTTTTGAGCATCTTCACCAGTACACACTGGTCAGATATCTGCTGAAATGGTCTTTTCATTGTGTGATTGGAAAGACTATCTGTTGAAAAATCCCCAGTGTGTACCCTGCCTTATAGCTGTTGGACAATGAATTAGGATTTTTTTTTTTTGGCATCGTGATAGTAGAATGAAAGAGTTAGCTAAGAAACACACAGAGAGCATGCTGTGCCGCGAAAAAGCCGTTATCAAAGCCAAGGGGGGGCGCGACCAAGTACTAACCAGTACTAGCAAAGGTATATGCTAACATAATGCATGCAAAAGCGGATAAATAAAAATATAAGTTTATATAAATTATATATTATGTTAACAAAATTTTACAAGAGACTAAGGCCCTGATTCAGAGATTGAAAATAAGAACTTAAAGTTACACCTGGGCTAAACCATGTTGATTTCAGGGGAGTCAAATTTCATTTGTTGCAACAGTATTATAGTTAAAAGGTGATGTTTCCCAGCTCAAGTCTAATTAGCAGTTTAAAAGTGAAGCTGATCAGGTATATGTGTGCAATAAGTAAAAGCAAAGCATTCTCCCTGCATGCACAGAATAAAATTAACTTGACTCCCCCTGAAATCAACATGGTTTAGCCCAGGTGTAACTTTAAGTTCTTATTTTCAATCTCTGAATCAGGGCCTAATTGCGTATACTTAAGAACCTAAAACTTTCTTAACTGGTCCCATATGCCTAAAATGTCTGTCTGTCTCTGAAAATGACCAAATACACATTTTGATGTCTGTTGTTGCTTACAGAGGTGTCAGAATTGTGATCTTTGTTTTTTTAGGAAGTGTCTGGTGAAAATGTGGGATCTTTAACATCATCAGAAGAGAGAAAAGAGAAAATTCCAAGTCCACACCTCAGCCAAATGGTGGTTCTTACCGCGAGTGGCACCTTGTATGGACTTGCCGAGCGCGTGGTAGCGACAGAATCCTTGTACGTATGTTACCCGGCCTTCGGGGATGTTGTTTTTCTTGGGGCTGCAATGCCACTCGGCCTTCTGGGAAGTTTGGCTTTGTGCTCTGCAATGCCGCTCGGCCTTCTGGGAAGTTTGGCTCTGTGCTCTGCAATGCCGCTCGGCCTTCTGGGAAGTTTGGCTCTGTGCTCTGCAATGCCGCTCGGCCTTCTGGGAAGTTTGGCTCTGTGCTCTGCAATGCCGCTCGGCCTTCTGGGAAGTTTGGCTCTGTGCTCTGCAATGCCGCTCGGCCTTCTGGGAAGTTTGGCTCTGTGCTCTGCAATGCCGCTCGGCCTTCTGGGAAGTTTGGCTCTGTGCTCTGCAATGCCGCTCGGCCTTCTGGGAAGTTTGGCTCTGTGCTCTGCAATGCCGCTCGGCCTTCTGGGAAGTTTGGCTCTGTGCTCTGCAATGCCGCTCGGCCTTCTGGGAAGTTTGGCTCTGTGCTCTGCAATGCCGCTCGGCCTTCTGGGAAGTTTGGCTCTGTGCTCTGCAATGCCGCTCGGCCTTCTGGGAAGTTTGGCTCTGTGCTCTGCAATGCCGCTCGGCCTTCTGGGAAGTTTGGCTCTGTGCTCTGCAATGCCGCTCGGCCTTCTGGGAAGTTTGGCTCTGTGCTCTGCAATGCCGCTCGGCCTTCTGGGAAGTTTGGCTCTGTGCTCTGCAATGCCGCTCGGCCTTCTGGGAAGTTTGGCTCTGTGCTCTGCAATGCCGCTCGGCCTTCTGGGAAGTTTGGCTCTGTGCTCTGCAATGCCGCTCGGCCTTCTGGGAAGTTTGGCTCTGTGCTCTGCAATGCCGCTCGGCCTTCTGGGAAGTTTGGCTCTGTGCTCTGCAATGCCGCTCGGCCTTCTGGGAAGTTTGGCTTTGTGCTCTGCAATGCCGCTCGGCCTTCTGGGAAGTTTGGCTTGGTGATCTACAATGCCGCTCGGCCTTCTGGGAAGTTTGGCTTTGTGCTCTGCAATGCTGCTCGGCCTTCTGGGAAGTTTGGCTTTGTGCTCTGCAATGCCGCTCGGCCTTCTGGGAAGTTTGGCTTGGTGATCTACAATGCCGCTCGGCCTTCTGGGAAGTTTGGCTTTGTGCTCTGCAATGCTGCTCGGCCTTCTGGGAAGTTTGGCTTTGTGCTCTGCAATGCCGCTCGGCCTTCTGGGAAGTTTGGCTTGGTGATCTACAATGCCGCTCGGCCTTCTGGGAAGTTTGGCTTTGTGCTCTGCAATGCTGCTCGGCCTTCTGGGAAGTTTGGCTTTGTGCTCTGCAATGCCGCTCGGCCTTCTGGGAAGTTTGGCTTGGTGATCTACAATGCCGCTCGGCCTTCTGGGAAGTTTGGCTTTGTGCTCTGCAATGCTGCTCGGCCTTCTGGGAAGTTTGGCTTTGTGCTCTGCAATGCCGCTCGGCCTTCTGGGAAGTTTGGCTTGGTGATCTACAATGCCGCTCGGCCTTCTGGGAAGTTTGGCTTTGTGCTCTGCAATGCTGCTCGGCCTTCTGGGAAGTTTGGCTTTGTGCTCTGCAATGCCGCTCGGCCTTCTGGGAAGTTTGGCTTGGTGATCTACAATGCCGCTCGGCCTTCTGGGAAGTTTGGCTTTGTGCTCTGCAATGCTGCTCGGCCTTCTGGGAAGTTTGGCTTTGTGCTCTGCAATGCCGCTCGGCCTTCTGGGAAGTTTGGCTTGGTGATCTACAATGCCGCTCGGCCTTCTGGGAAGTTTGGCTTTGTGCTCTGCAATGCTGCTCGGCCTTCTGGGAAGTTTGGCTTTGTGCTCTGCAATGCCGCTCGGCCTTCTGGGAAGTTTGGCTTGGTGATCTACAATGCCGCTCGGCCTTCTGGGAAGTTTGGCTTTGTGCTCTGCAATGCTGCTCGGCCTTCTGGGAAGTTTGGCTTTGTGCTCTGCAATGCCGCTCGGCCTTCTGGGAAGTTTGGCTTGGTGATCTACAATGCCGCTCGGCCTTCTGGGAAGTTTGGCTTTGTGCTCTGCAATGCTGCTCGGCCTTCTGGGAAGTTTGGCTTTGTGCTCTGCAATGCCGCTCGGCCTTCTGGGAAGTTTGGCTTGGTGATCTACAATGCCGCTCGGCCTTCTGGGAAGTTTGGCTTTGTGCTCTGCAATGCTGCTCGGCCTTCTGGGAAGTTTGGCTTTGTGCTCTGCAATGCCGCTCGGCCTTCTGGGAAGTTTGGCTTGGTGATCTACAATGCCGCTCGGCCTTCTGGGAAGTTTGGCTTTGTGCTCTGCAATGCTGCTCGGCCTTCTGGGAAGTTTGGCTTTGTGCTCTGCAATGCCGCTCGGCCTTCTGGGAAGTTTGGCTTGGTGATCTACAATGCCGCTCGGCCTTCTGGGAAGTTTGGCTTTGTGCTCTGCAATGCTGCTCGGCCTTCTGGGAAGTTTGGCTTTGTGCTCTGCAATGCCGCTCGGCCTTCTGGGAAGTCCACGGGGCCCCCGTTACCCATTATAGATACACCAATGCTTCTACTGTAAGACTAAGGAGAACATGAAGATTAAACACACTGGAAGAGACAGTGCTAAATGAGATAATTACATCAACATTATTACATGTTAACGACTCAATGGGCATGAAACAAACTAATTCTAGAGAGAGAAATAATGAAACGAGAGAGAGATTGTGAGTAAAAAGAGCAACATGTTTAATTTACAATACGGACAGTGACCGTATCCAGCTCTTCTGCTATATTTCTAATGTATGTTACTGTATGTCAATAACAGCACATATAATACTGGCTTTATATCAGCAGCTGATCTGCAGTAATGCAACAATGTACCTAAACCCAAAGTCTGGCTGCTAAAAAGTGCACATCGATCTAGGTGGTTATCCCTTCAAATCCAGAGGCGCAGGGGGCGGATCCAGAGCCGAACACAAAAAACAAACGAATCCTGCGTGTCTTACATCCAACGCAAATAATGGGCGGCCTAGAGGGGTGTGAGTTGCCGCTGAGAACAGCCCTTTTGGAAAACGGGGCTGCTTAGAAAACTCCTGCCCTGCCACAGACAGGTAAGTGCCTATCTCTGTTTCCCTAACCCCAACCCTTAATGCTAATTCTTACCCTAACCCTCCCCTTCCATTACCCTAATCCTCCCTTCCTTGCAGCCTGACCCTAAGACTCCCTTCCCCATCAGAAAGACTTCCAGTGCGAAAATGCGGATCTTGAGGATTCGGATCCATGCCGGGCGTCGGTAAGGGCGCGCTTGCACACACAAAGAATGCAGAAAACGGACACTACTGTATAAACTTGGATCCGGTTTAAGATCTATATACCATCTGTTCCTATGGAATGACTAATTCCAAAACGCAAACCAAATACCAGAAGTATTACTATTTATTATACAACTTCCACTTTACATCAAATAAAATGAATGCACAAACTGCACAGCAGGAAATTCATACACAATCATGTTATTGGTCAATATTTGGATGTTACTTAGCTTGTCCTGGGTGTCACTTCAGAACAAGCTAAGTGCCCATTGGGCTGTAACGGGCTGGGAGGAGAGAGAGAGACCCTTGGCAGCCACTCCCCCTGTAAGCAAGATGCCAGAGGCTGACAGCTTAACACAGCGCACAGCACATTGTTGCTCGCAATTCATTTATAAACAGCGCTCTCACAGCGTCTATCAGCAGAATGATCAGCTTCACCCCCAGTGCCACCCATCCAGATTCAGGCCTCCTCACTATGGGGCCCCATCCTGTCACATTCTACCCCTGTAAGTCCCTGAATGCAAGCGGCCACGCAGTGACGTGTGTTAGGGTCTAGACTGCACGTTCTTGCTTGCACAGAAAAAATGCGCACGCAGAAGATACGTTCTGCAATCAGGACTACACCAGCCCCACAATGCATGCAGCGTCTGCCGTTTTGTGCATCAGAGTCTGGGTTGGTGTAAAAGATCTGACAGAATTGATGCTATGACCTATTAATTCAGTATCCTGCTTAGGGCTTGATTGGGATTTAGGAACAAAGTAAATTCAGAAATATAGAAATGCTTCTGGATAAGGGGGGGCCGATCAATGTCATTTTATGTGCATCTAGAAAAATACTGGTCACTAGTTTTGCAATAAAAAAAAGTATAAGAATGTTTACACTCTAGAATGCAATTTAGAATCCATCTCTAAAGCTGGCAACACATTTGAGGCTTGACACTCTCTGCCCCCTACAGCGACATGTCGTTTTGCCAAGATGCAGCTTGCTCTTTAAATTTTCTTTGTGCTTAAATCTACATCAAACTTCCTCGACTGAGAAGCTAATGAGCTGCTTCTCGCTGTGAGTGCAGCAATGTGTCACAGCATTAGCATATTTAGGTACGCAATTAGCTGAAGGAAAACTTTAAGAAAGTTGTCATCAAATGAAAGTTCAAATCTGAAGATTCTAAAGATAAATAAGGTGAATACTTTTGGTTCGAGTACACTAAAGACGATGTCATCTGGAAGTGAGTCGTCCGTTAGGGCTAAGGACCAGGATTTTTCGGATAGAATATCTGAAGTCAAGGACAGGCCTTCCATCTCCGCTAGTGGAATCTAAACAAGGGAAAACGGCCAAGAATAAGAAAAGGCAAAACAAAATGTCACCTAAATGTCGATCTATGACACATAGTAATGCATCATCATGTAGAAAGGGCAGAAGAAGTCACCGAAAGAAAAACAGCTGTGTTTACCTCACAAACTGATAGCCACAGGACTGTCTACATAGCTTATATATTAAATTAAGAACATATTTCAGCTGATACAAAATTATAGAATCACCTAAACTTGAATGCAATCTCCCAGAATGCATGTCACCTTCAGGGGTCATTGTATTAAAGCTTCTAAAATGGAAAAATGGGAGGAGTTGCTTATTGCTACCAATTAGGTTCTAGATAAAAGGATCTCTAGCATCTTATTCGTTTATATCAGGGTTGCCGACTCTCCCGGAATATCCGGAAGACTCCAGAAATTCGGCCAGGTATCCCGGGAGAGCCGGCAAAGCTCCTGCAAGCCCCGACCAGCTACTCATATATGTTGTAATCTTTAGAGTTAGTAGTGATGGGCGGGGCTTGATGATGTCATCAAGCCCCGTCCATCCCATGTAACGCTAGAGATTACATGAATGATTGACAGGGGGTGGGACTTAATGACCCAATTTGCATAAATCACGTCATTAAGCCCCGCCCACTTACGGCCATCTAAAGCTTTAAAAAGTCGGCAACCCTGGCTTTTAATGGGAACACAGTTTTTTTGTACCCCTCAATGTTCATTAGCCATGGCAATAATGGGACAAATCCAGAACAACGCTTCTGAGCGAATTTACGCGTGGCGGACACGTATAATCGCGTTTTGGTACGTACTGCGCATGGGCACCATAGAAAATACGCTCCGTAATGTTGCGTAAATGTGAATGTATGGGCTATTCATGTATTTGTCGTGTAAATCCGTACGTGTGGGCGTGCCAATTTTACGTGAGTCAAAAATACGTCTGAAATACGCTATGTAGGCGGGGGTTTGTATTTAAAGTGTACAGTATGGGCGTGCTTAGCTGTGTAAATACGTGTTGCCCATACGTACGTGAGTGGATGACATCGGTTACGTCGGCAAAAGTTAAGGTAGGGTTTGGAAAGCGGAACTCGGACAAAATACGTACATTCAAGGGGTGTGCCAAGGGGAGTGTATAGAAGGTACGCACGCGTAAATACGCTACGCGAGGAAACAGATTGCAAGCGGAGTTCTGGATCTACCCCAATGTCATTTGGTGCATTTGAAACATAGCTGCCAACTCTCCCTGAATACCAGGAAGACTCTCTGAAGAATGGATGACCTCCCTGACTCCCTGAAGTGTTTGGTAATCTCCCTGATGCAAATTCAGTTGCAGAAGTCATTGCAGTGTGATGACAGAGGGCTGTATTCAGAGATCCGTAAAGTTACTGTGCATGTTGATTCGATCCTAAAAATACGCATGGGACTTCCCTCAAAAAATCTCTGAATATGGCCCAGAATGTATAAATGTTGTCCTATTTCCCAGCAAAGATGTAATCAAAGACTGGCAGTTATCTAAAACAACATGACTTCAGTGGAGACAAATGAAAAATACTCTTTGGTCTCTTGTTGATCATCTGTAGTGCCGTCTACTTTTATCTTCTCTATATAGATGAAGGAGTCAGCAGTTTTCCTGTTCTCATTTTTCACAATAAATCATGAAAATATTTATTCACTGACAATTTAACAAACAGTAAACAAATACTGATGCTGCCATCTTTATTGAGAAATAGGTTTCCTGGCAGCACAAAACACACCCATGGGTGGAGCTATTTACAGGACACACCCCTTTGGCAGTACAGGACACACCCCTTTGAGCCTTTACAATCCTGGGCCGTATTCAGAGATCCGGTTTTAACAATAGTTCCGTGCGTATTTTTAGGATCGGATCGATTTTGCATCATTTGCGCATGCGTAGTAATAGTGATACGCCATCTACGTTAAAGTTAAGGTTGGAAATGGCTAAGGGAGGGACTTGTGAATCGGGTGGAGACTAATGCGACCCTAAGTGCGGCGGAAATATACGGACCTAAGGATTTGCATAGAAATGAGCGGGGAGGGGGGGCATTGAGATGAGGGAAAGTGGACGCGCTTACAGAGTTAAGACCGGTAATATACGCAACTAATACACATAAGGCCAGAAGTGAGTGCTGCCAGATAGGGCAAGTCAATGCAGGTGGAAGTTTAGGTCTGGCCGGAGATTGCGAGGGGAGTGACTGTTTTATCTGGTGGGAGTAACCTGCTCCGACCTGAGATTTAGATGCGTATATTTGCGGCCCGATCGCCAATGGATCTCTGAATACGGCCCACAATCACAATGGGCCGGATCCAGAACTACGTCCGTCTTCCATAGACGGACGTAGTTCAATAAACAGTAGCTACTGCGCATGCACGGTCTAAAAGACCGCATATACGCAATCTACGTATCGAAACGATACGCAGATTACGTACAATGGCTACTACGCATGCGCAGTAGCTACTGTTTATTGAACTTCGTCCGTCTGAATCCGGCCCAATGTCCCAAATATTTATTTGCATAAGTTGTCCACCGTGTTTTAAACACATACTTTTAATGCGAATAGTTAATAAAGGCTGAGGGAGTGTGGATGAATGGGAAATACATAGATAGATAGGGCAAGTCAATGCAGGTGGAAGTTTAGGTCCGGCCGGAGGTTGCGAGGGGAGTGACTGTTTTTTCTGGGGGGAGTAACCTGCTCCGACCTGCCACTTAGTTGCGTATATTTGCGGCCCGATCGCCGGCGGATCTCTGAATACGGCCCGCTATCACAATGTCCCAAATATTTATTTGCAAAAGTTGGCCACCGTGTTTTAAACACATACTTTTAATGCGAATAGTTAATAAAGGCTGAGGGAGTGTGGATGAATGGGAAATACATCGATAGAATGAATAATACTGTGTTTTATAACAAGTTATGTAGCGACACATTCAGCAGAGAAAATATCCAGGGACCTGTTACTTAAATTTAGGACACAGAGGACCTGATTCATGCTTAAGAATGAGTTAGGTCTGGACAGAACCGCATCTAACTGCCCGTGTCCTGCCCCCAACCAAGCCCACATTTTTATTTACCTTATGGCCCTTAAACTACGCACGGAAAATGCCTGCCCTCACCCGCCCGGCTAATCTAAATCCCCCTCCCTCCCAATTCTAACTAAAGCCCCCCCCCAAGGCGGCATTAGCACGCCTTTCTCTAACTTAACTACTCAGCGCGGTCTTTAAAGACCGCAAGGCGGCAATCTACGTACCGAACTGGTACATACAATGTGTAAATGACCTATTACACATGTGTAGTAGGTCATTTCGGGAGATTCCGCGCTTACGATGCCAGAGCTTCTTAAGCGTGAACCAAGTCCGGAGGGTCTGATCCAGACTGGAAGGCAAAAAAAAAAAACTACACGCAAATAATGGAAAATTTGGTTGCGATCCAGACACAAACGCAACTGTAGCTGTGGATTGTACATAAGTGCGGCAAGCTGTGTACAAGCACATGACAGTCATGCACAATTCAGCTACCTTCCCTTCCCCAGAAATCCAAACACAATACAGACCCAATACAGGATACTTCACTGTTCTGTATAATGAAAATGGGGTTATGCTGCATGCAAACACGTAACTGACATGCTGTGTACTAAAAATATAGCCATTCAAAAATAAAGCCCAATATGCCGCACAACGCATATACAGCAATCCTATACCTTTAGTAAAGTGATTAGAGGATTAAATGCTACTGAAATAGTCCTGTATAGACTGCATAGTGTTGACCACTAGGGGCATCCTGGTATTAGACATGCCCTGTGGCTGGTGCAAAGCCCTAGCCATAGTCTAATCAGGACAGAGCGGAGGAGAGAGCATAGGCAGACTGCAGGAGAGAGTGTGGACAGAGCGGGGATAAAGCGGAGACAAAGTGGAGGTGAGAGCGTGGACAGAGTGAGGAGAAGGCGGAGACAGAGCAGAAGAGAGAGAGGACAGAGCGAAGGAGAGAGAGGACAGAGCGGAGGAGAGAGAGGACAGCGCGGAGGAGAGAGGACAGCATGGAGGAGAGAGAGGACATTGCGGAGGAGATAGTTGGTACAGAGTGGAGGAGAGAGAGGACAGAGCGGAGGAAAGAGAGGACAGAGCGGAGGAGAGAGGACAGCGCAGAGGAGAGAAAGGACAGAGTGGAGGAGAGAGAGGACAGCGCGAAGGAGAGAGAGGACAGCGCGAAGGAGAGAGAGGACAGCGCGGAGGAGAGAGAGGACAGCGCGGAGGAGAGAGAGGACAGCGCGGAGGAGAGGACATCGCGGAGGAGATAGTTGGTACAGAGTGGAGGAGAGAGAGGACAGTGCGGAGGAGATAGTTGGGACAGAGTTGAGGAAAGAGGACAGAGCGGAGGAGAGAGAGGACAGAGCGGAGGAGAGAGCAGGGAAAGGTAAGTTAATATATATGTATTTTTTTATGATACTTGTTTAAAGAATTTTGGCAATAATACAGCGGATATAGCGGTGTTCGCTGTATCATTGTCTTATGTTCAGGTCTGAACTGGAATCACCCGTGGGAATCAGCCATCACTATAGCAGTTGGCTGCAGCAATAAATTGTGTTTGAGTCTGGATCACTATAATTGTGTGGTGCAGCGTGAAGTATGCCAATATAGTCTATGCGTGCATTCATCTGAATCATACCCATTGTGGCTTTGCTTTACCTGTCTGTAACTGGTTATTAAGTGTTGTTTTTAGTGGATTAGTTATCCACCAATCAGAGCACTGTATGGCAGTATGTGGAGAGACAGCGTGGGATTAGGGACTGGATTCACACTTACGTTTTTGCTTCTTTTTCCGTGTATATTTTTAGGATCGGATAAACTGCGCCTGTGTAGTGACTTTTTATACGCAAGCTACGTAGGATTTAGGCGCAGAAGTCCATTACGCCCGGATTTGTAAATCGGACTTAGTGACATATGTACGGAGGGGCGTGGTTGTCTTCCGTACGTGCGTAGATAAGTGAAAGTGGGTGGGGCGAGGCATGTAAATGGCCTTATATAGACGCGGTTTGTCATATACGCACATACGAAAGGAAAATACGCACGTAGACTTAAGATCGCCGTATGGACGCGTAAGTCACTGAAAACCCGTCCGTGCAAGGGGAGTGTCAGGGTGTTGCCTTGCCACGTACGTGCGTACTTTATGCACTCACATCTGTGAATACAGCCCTCGTTCCTTTAAATCATACCGACAGCTTCTATTCCTATCACCAAGTACGTTTCTCAGCTTCTGTTACACATTCATGTTCATTGCTTTTTTAAAACTAATTATAAATGCTTTGCTAAATGTAAATAGCACATACAAGGAAGCCGACTGATATAAGCACACAATTAGAATTACATTTCAAAAATCAAAACCCCCCAAAGACTATAGATAGAGGACGCAAGTTTTTAGAGGAGAGTTTGCAATGAGCATCCCAGGAGCATTGATAAGTATTGCTGGACACACAAGCAGTGAATATTGGTATATGTGGTTATGTGGGGGTAGATCCAGAACTACATGTGCCGTACGTTTATTCACGGAGCGTATTTTCGTGGTCGTAAGTTCGCTACACTCCCCTCGGCACACCCCTTGCACGGACGTATTTTGTCAAGATACGCTTCCCAAACGTAACTTTTTTCGCGTAACAGCGTACGTCCGCTAACGTATAGACTACGTGAACGTACGCCGCTTAGCACGCCCATACTGTACACTTTACATACAAACCTCCACCTACTTCACGTAAAACGAACGTATTCTTGACGTAAAATTGGCGCGCCCACACGTAAGTATTTACGTAACACATACGTGAATGGCCCATACGTTCACAATTACGCTACGTGAATGTGCGTATTTTCTATGGTGCGCATGTGCAGTGCGTTCTAAACAGCGATTTTACATCTCCGCCACGCGTAAAATCGCTTCGAAGCGTAGATCTGGATCAGGCCCGTGGTCATTAATATAGTTCTTTCGTTTAATTAGACATTTATGCGACCGGTACAGACTGAATGGGAACAATTGTTGACCTCATGGATCGCTTCTTAGTCACAACAGTAACTAAAAAATAAGAATCAGATTATAATACTCTAACATTGACTTCTAATACACCCCATTATATGTTATACACAAGCAGCCAGTATGTTCCTTGGCTGCAGAGAACAAAACAATACTAAGCCCATTTTTAGCTGGTGTGCTCTTTGTTTTCTTCGGCCATCTGCTTCCCTTCTTGGGATCGTAAACTACTGCACGATCAGTGCATAGAGCCGCCGACTGAGACGCCGGGAAAAAAGGATGCTCCCCAGCTGCTCTGATTGTGGATCACACACAGCAACACCCTCTACCCACCTCCCAGACGGCAGTAAGACAATGAATAGCTGACTGCATGCTGATTGGTGGATGGCTGGAACTATCCACCAATCAGAGTGCTGACAGCCAGTTACTGTGTGTGTGTGTGTGTGGGGGAGGATTGAACATTTGGGGTCCCCTTGCTTGTATCGGCCCGCCAGCCAGCCCCTGATAAGGTGCAGTGGCTTTTGTTAGTCCCATTTGCACCCAAAGCTCACAGTGCTCAGCTAGGCTCTAAGGTAGAGAGGTGGCTGACAGTGATAGCAGTAAATATAGATGTTGCATTGCCCTATTTGTAAACAACTTACACTGTTCCAGTTCTCAGCGCATTAGATCTCACAAACGGACGAAGCTATGGATATGGAAGAGCGATTACACATTTCATAAAAGAAAATATCAGTTTACCATTGTGGGGATATTCCATGGACCATGTTGATGCAACACTGAGGAGTGCGCTAATTTCCGTCTATTTCAGTAGCCAGTGGCTGGGAAAACGCATGGAATACCTATGGAAGTTTTTAAGCTTTAGGCTGGAAATACACCAGAGTGATATTCAGTGCCACTCACCTCTCCCGCTGGCAACCATAATCAAGGTTGAAAAGGGAGGAGCTGCAGAGGTTGACAGGAGGTCCTTGCAGCTGAATGGTTACATAGGCATCCTGTCAGTCTCTGTACTGATTGGCCACACAGGCCTCCTGTTAATCTTGGCAGGAGGCCCGTGCAGCTATGTAATTGGCTGGCTGTGGAAACTCTGGTTAGTAGTGTGGGGCACCTCCACCTCCTGGAGTTTCCCCGCCTGTGAGATAGCCCCTTTATGCGCTCCACCTCTATATGATCTCCCGCTCCACCCAGTTTGACAAATTATCGCTCAGTGTATCCAGTCCAATAATTACTCCAGTGTATGGCCAACGTCAGGAGTCCTGAGCTTTATGGGTCTGATACATAGATAAGAAGGAGATAAGAAGCAGCGGATTCGCAATTCTACACACTTAAGTTGCAAGTCAACTCCCATAACACACCCTCATTCTAAGGCTTCTTAACGGACTTAAGAGTGCCATAGGAAGCCTTATTATCTCGTGTGTATGTCTGTGCGGAAGTAGCTAAAGTATGCTTATACTTAGCAAACCGCACCCTGACTGCCCCATTTAAATGCCCCCCACTTTTCTTAACTCCCTTCTTAACTTGGCCTGGCACGCCCTTCTTACTTATCAATTAAGAGCAAACTTGAAGACCGTGCGTAATGAATCCCCATTCCTAAATCCATCATAGAATGGGTAAATTAGGGTAGCACGCCTGCGCAGTTTAACCGTTCTTAAAAATATGCACAGAAACATCAGCAGCTTCTTAACTGTGAATCAGGTCCTTTGTTACCATAGTAACACTGGTTCCCTCTATCACCATAACAATTACAACCTACATCTATGCCATAATGGGTCACCAAGCGGGATTTGGGATCACGATACAGTGTCTTCTAGAGACTCCCTTTATACCTAACCTAAGGTAATGAATGGTATTTTGTACCCACTCCTTGATAATAGTCCAACTAATAGAATGCTGATGATCTCTGTGGATTCAATGTGTTTGATACATTTTTGCTATAGCCATTGTATTGTTATTGACTTTTTGTCATATAGAAAATAGAAACAATGGGCTGGATCCAGGCTTAAGTAAGTGCTTGAACTTAGTTACTCCTGGACTAAACCATGGTGATTGCAGGGGAGTCATATTTCATCTGTGGGAAACAGTATTAGAGTTGAGAGGTGATGTTTCCTATCCCAAGTCTAAATAACAGTGTGATAGTAAAGCTGGTCAGTATCTGTGTGCAGTAAGATATTCAGTGATATATCCCTGCATGCAAAGAGTACAATTAACTTGACTCCCCCTGAAATCAACATGGTTTAGCCCAGGAGTAACCAAGCACTTACTTAGATCTGGATCCAGCCCAATGGCTTTACTCTCAGCTCACAACTCCAGTGGTCAGTCTTGTATATAGGAAGGGATCGATGCTTCCATGTGTGATGGTGGATCAGGGATGTGTATGCAGAACTATATTATTTAGCTTTACATTGTGTTAAGTAACAACAGTTCACATAACGGACACTGACCTGCTTTTCAGAGGAGCATTTCTCATACGGCGGGATACCGTAATGATGGCAGACAGAGCCAGACAGGTTATCCATCAGCTTCATCTCCCCTTCTAAAGATCCCTGGATTAGTAATGATATTGTATCAAACATATGTCTTTCCTGCAAAAGGTGTTAAGTGTTAGTAACATACCATACAAAAAAAGCATAAAGTGTAACAATAACAGCGACATCACAAACTATAAATAGATAAACTAAAGAGTCAAATAAGACCCTATTCTACCATAACCTTACTACAGGTCATGATGGGCTGTATTCACAGATGCGTGTATAAATTATAATTCATTATATATAATTAATAACTATACGCACCTACGTTGCAAGGCAACACCCATGACACGCCCCTTGCATGTACGGGTTTTCGGTGACTCCGCCTCCATAGGGCTATGTGTGTACTTATGCGCACGTGTTACTTACATACCTGCATATTTATCTAACCGCGCCCTCAAATGCCCATTTAAACGCTTCCCTTCCCCCCACCCACTTTAACGTAACTTCCACCGTCCGGATAAAAGTCACGCCCCTCCGTACGTATGTCCCTAAGTGCAATTCACAAGTCCGTGCCGAAAGTACTTACGTGCGTAAAGACAACGTAATGTGGTTGGAAAAAGTTACTACGCATGCGCAATTCATCCGATCCTAAAATGATATGCACGCGACCCCACGCAAAAAACGGATCTGTGAACACGGCCCGATATGAGCAACCCAAAATACTTTCTTTCCCCTCTTTTTAGTATGTGGTCATTTTGTCTATTAAGGTCACATTTAATGTTGAGCAAACAAACGAAGATCACTAACACAAAGTAGACAGACAGCCTGTGCCGTGTATTTACAGCACATTCTACAGTGACATATCATTTGCTCTAGACTAGCACAATGCGAGGAGGAGGAGGAGGAAGAGGGGGGAGAAGAAGAAGAAGAAGAGGAGGAGGAGGAAGAGGAGGAGGAGGTGGAGGAAGAGGGGGGAGAAGAAGAAGAAGAGTAGGAGGAGGAGGAGGAGGAAGAGGAGAAGAAGAAGAAGAAGAAGAAGAAGAAGAAGAAGAAAAAGTAGAAGAGAAAAAAATGAGGAGAAGAAGAAGAAAAACATAAGAAAAGATGAGAAGAAAAAGTAGAAGAGAACACGAGAATAAGAAGAAGAGGAGAAGAAGAAGAGGAGAAGAAGAAGAGGAGAAGAAGAAGAGGAGAAGAAGAAGAGGAGAAGAAGAAGAGGAGAAGAAGAAGAGGAGAAGAAGAAGAGGAGAAGAAGAAGAGGAGAAGAAGAAGAGGAGAAGAAGAAGAGGAGAAGAAGAAGAGGAGAAGAAGAAGAGGAGAAGAAGAAGAGGAGAAGAAGAAGAGGAGAAGAAGAAGAGGAGAAGAAGAAGAGGAGAAGAAGAAGAGGAGAAGAAGAAGAGGAGAAGAAGAAAAGAAAAGAAGGAGAGAAGAAAAGAAAAAGAAGAGGAGAAGAAAAAGAAAAGAAGAGAAGTAGAAGAGAATAAGAGGAGAAGAAGATGAGAAAAATAAGAAAAGAAGAAGAAGGGCATACGAGAATAAAGAAAAGAGAAGAGAAAGAGAAGAAAAGAAGATGAGTAAAAGATGAAGAAGAGAAGAAGAAGAAAAGAACAAAATAAGAAGCTCCCAGCAATCTATCTTGTCCTGATGCCATGCAGTAACACTGTATCTCACTGTCTCTCATTCCCCTGAGTACTGAGCCTCGTCATCCTTAGAATCTCTTTAGTGCTGACTCAGCTCTTCCACCCTGATTAACATGACCGGGCGGCTGTGGCATCCGGGTGCTGCGTTCTCCTCACTAGAACAATGTAAATACAAGGATTCAATTACAAGCAAACACTTAGAGGCCGATTAATGGGAAAATGCCTAATAACTATAACCCCCCATTATACACAGACATTTATACAGTTCCCTTATATAATATAATATAATGTACACAGCAGTACAGGGGAGCGGGGACTTGGAGACAATGGGAAGTTTGCACTGAGTGTCTGGTGCAAATCCCAGCATTTTTTGGGAAGTTTTTCCATGCGGTCCTGCAGGTGATAGACCTCCCTTCAGGCCGTGTTCAGAGATCCGTTTTTTTCTGTACGCAATTATACGCACGGCCGGAGCAAGGAAACACCCACCAACACCCCCGACACTCCCCT
>WWET01000558.1:228011-240307 GCA_011038615.1 Limnodynastes dumerilii | reverse complement strand
AGTTACTCCTGGGCTAAACCATGTTGATTTCAGGGGGAGTCAAGTTAGTTGTATTCTTTGCATGCAGGGATATATCTTTGAATTGCTTACTGCACACAGATACTGACCAGCGTTACTATCGTTATTTTATTTAGACTTGGGATAGGAAACATCACCTCTCAACTCTAATACTGTTTACAACAGATGAAATATGACTCCTCTGCAATCAACATAGTTAAGCCCAGGAGTAACTAATTTCAAGCACTTACTTAAGTCTGAGCCCCATGTTCTTTGAATTGCTTACTGCACACAGATACTGACCAGCGTTACTATCACACTGTTATTTAGACTTGGGATAGGAAACATCACCTCTCAACTCTAATACTGTTTACAACAGATGAAATATGACTCCTCTGCAATCAACATAGTTAAGCCCAGGAGTAACTAATTTCAAGCACTTACTTAAGTCTGGATCCAGCCCCATGTTACTAATACCCCTTTCACATCACCACCAAAAACCTGGGTTAATGCCGGGGTAAGGTCCAACAACCCGGGTTGAGGGGTGTTGTAAAAAGTCCCGGGGACCTCTGTTTTTTTTACCCGGGTCGCACACAAAAACCCTGATTAGAGAAACCCTGCAGTGTGAAAGGGATCTTTCCAGGCTTTTCGTTGTAAGACCCGGGATATTGTTGTAATGTAAATAGTAAATGCAAAAAATCTCAGTCGTTCCCCAATTTAAGACAAACCCCCAAAATAATGTCTCACAACATATTATGCTGTACTGGACTGCCACAGTTCAAATAATGCCCAACAGTAATACCCCTGTGCAAATAATAATGCCCCACAATAATAGTATTACCCCAATGTTGTACCCCAGTAAAAATAATATCCAAGTTTAAATAATGCCCCAGTGTAATACCCCAGTTCAAATAATGCCACACCGTGGTACTCCAGTTCAAATAATGCCACACTGTAGCACCCCAGTTCAAATAATGCCACACTGTAATACCCCAGTTCAAATAATGCCTCAGTGTAATACCCCAGTTCAAATAATGACAAATGTAAAAAATAATGAATAATAGTGCTACAGTAGTGCCTCCTATGTCAAAACAGTAATTCTTTACATGGCCCCAGAGGTGCCACCTTTGGCCAGTAGACGCACATTTATCCCTGTACTGTCAGTGTCTCTCCAAACACACTCTGATCCGGGTGACTTCATGTAGAGAGAGGCTGATCTCTACCCATTTAGAAGAATTGTACAAAGTACCAGACCAAGTATATCCATCCAAACATTGGTGCAGTGGATTAAAGACCCTTCCCCATAGGAGTCAGGGTCTAAACCCAGGGGCATCTTCTGCCCAATCAGGACAAAGTAAATTGACACACATCCTTTTTCCCTGTTATTATTCAAATATTGATATTTTTTTGGCACCTGAGGCAGCGCTTGTAGAACGGTATCCAACAGAGCCCTCATCCCCACAGCCATCTTCAGGAGCTTCAGAACTGAAAGATAAACATCAGAACATGGAATCAGGTTTACCAGGCAACCTCCATCTTATACTGTGGACCCAAACATTCTGCAATCACAGACATACCTTCTGACACGTGTGCCAAGCTTTTCCATGTCCTACATATCCTAACAGAAAGAATATCACTCTCTAATAAGGAAAACCGTTGTCCATAACGTGTAAGTGACAATGGTGACACTGTGGCCCTGGACATAAACTAGACTCTCCGACATGACCCATTCCATTAGGTACAATATAATCCGCTCCTGAGCATCCAACTGTCACTCATCTGGTTTAAATAAATTAACTGATATTTAAAAAACTATTTGCCTCTTCAACAAATGTGGTTACCATAGTAAGTGACAGTTGCAAACTGAGAAGCAGAGTATTTAGAATCTAATGGAATGGGTCATGTTGGAGGGTATAATAAACTATGTCCATCACTGTATTTAAATAAAGTTTATTATATACAATATATTGTTTCCCATATATATTCCTCATTCTATGACAGACCATGCCATAGGCCAGAAGTAATTGGTTACACAAAATGGTGGCTGCTCATCAATTTACAGGTTAAAATAAAGAGGGTGCAAGAAAAACAGGAGTAATCTACACAGAAACTGTTTTATTTTACAGATAAAAGAACAGGATAACTACTTGTTAATAGCAGTGCGCTGGAGCATTTTCTTTACTTTCTCTGTAGTTTATTCTTGCATTTTTTACCTGTTTACATGAACATTACATCGAGCAGCCTCCATGTTGTGTTTTCAGTTTGGAGGCAGCAGCTATTTTGGAGGCTTTAAGGGGAGCCATTGGGAGTGTTAGTTGTCAGTTTAAAAACTCATGATATATGACCCAATATAGGGACTCTCTGTTTATAGACCCACCTATAGCGGAGAAGTCTTTAAAGTACAGGGGGCTTATTTGCAAATATGTGTAACTAATATTTCTGTATTGTATGTTACATATAGGTTATCTACAATGTGCTGGGGCATTTTAGTGACTATAGGCCAGATCCTAAGCTAAGTACACTAGCGTATTTACGCTAGCCGATGACGTAAAATCACCTATTTGTATTTACGGCGCATGTGTGCGGCAGATGTTAGATGTTACGCCATGTAATGCTGAACGTACGTAACATCAGCGTAACTATGAACGAAGGGGCGTGGCTTCCATACGACACCCGTGATTTTGCTTTGGAGGCGGATGGAGGCATATAAATTGGACAGTATGGGCCGTCATGTAAGTAAATCCATTACGTACGTCAGTACTTACGCTTTGAAAAGTTAAGGTGGGGTTTGGGCAGCGTAAAATGGCAAAAAGTGTGTACCGGCGAGGGGAGTGGCTAGGGGTGTGCATAGTAAATACGCTACGCGTTCTAACGTAACTAGGACGTAGGTCTGGATTTACCCCTATGTTTCTGTGTAAATTCAAACCAAGAAATGCAGAATTTAGTCACCGTGGACTTGATCTAGAATTTGGACATGTGATCATTTTCAATGGGAAGGGGTTAGGGATGTAAATGATACAGTATAGGGAGTGTTGTACGCAGGCCGTCCTCTCCAGAATTCAAATCTGCCCCCATTGTGAGGATGGAACAGTAATCTTACGGTAGATTTCCTGGGACGGATTTCCATGTGAGCGGAGCTGCTTCCTGGAACCAACGGAAGCACCAGCTTCAGTCTAAATCCAGCCCCAAATGATTCTGAAGGCCGGTGATGTCCTCCTTTATAAACTGATCCCTGTCTTGTTTATGGGGGCATACATGGTGAGGGAGCACTAGTTCCTAATCTCTAGCAATTAGAAGCTTCATTGCATTACCAGTCCTGGCCACAGTCACGATTGTCAGGGGAGATAATGGAGTGTAATTCATGCACACCACAGGATGTAGCAGCTGTGCTGTGTGTGATTGGTGTACGGTTTCTTACCCCTGGCGATCCTGAGAACTCTCATTATGCGAATGATTGTTGGATTAATGGGTAGTGATGCATTTACTTCTATCTCTTCCAGAGTAATCCCCATAATGGAGAGCAGGACAATCGCCAAGTCTAACTGATTCCATCTGTACAAACAAGAGTTATAGGTCACAAAAGGGGTGTATGGAGTGCATCACAAGAAGTAATACCAGAACCATATACTCTCATAGGTCCGGATTCACAGTTCCGTAGTATTTTTCATCTTCCGTACGTTGTTTTAGGAATGGAGCTACTACGCAGCTTGTTTACGCTATCTACGTACCATTTCTGTACGTAGATTGCGTAAGCGCGGTCTAAAGACCACTACGTACAGAAATGTTACGTAGATAGCGTAAACAAGCTACTATGCATGCGTAGTAGCTCAATTCTTAAAACAACGTACGTATGGCGAAAACTAAGGTATCTATAATACAGGATTGCCGACTTTATATTTCTTCCCTCCGGGAGATCTCACAGGGGGGAAAGAGATGCCGGTATAGGGGGCAGGGCTTAATAAGGCGATTTAGGCAAATCAAGTCCTGAAGATCCGCCCCCTGCCCATCAACACTACCATACACAGGGCCAGATTTACTAAGCTGCAAGTTTGGAAAAGTGGAGATGTTGCCCATCGCAACCAATCAGATTCTAGCTGACATTCTCCAGTATGTAATAGTTAGATGAGATCTACAATCTGATTGGTTGCTATAGGCAACATCTCCACTTTTCCAAACTTGCAGCTTAGTAAATCTGGCCCATGGTGTTACTAAGCTTTGGGTGGGACTTGATGATGCTAATTTAATTTGCATTAAGTCACTGCCTCAAGCCCATTGCAGGAAATTGTCCAAATGAGCCGCTCGGATATTCTGGGAGAGTCGCCAATCCTCGTGTAATATGTACAACACTTTAGAAGTGATTTAATATCTATCATACGGAATTATGCACAGCGGCTGTCCTGTTGTTAAGGAATTCTGAATGAGCTGTTTTGACAGTTTTAGAGCTGTTTTGTTAGCGTTCTATCACAATAACAAGGTCAAACACTTAATAAAATACAAGATTTCGTTTTTTTTATATACTCTACCTGTCTTTAAAAAAACGCCGGAAGCCAAAAGCAATCATTTTGCACCCTGATTCAAGGACAAATATTAAGGTGAATATATAGTTACAGATCTTCAGAGCATCATCTAACACCTGGAAGAGAAAAAACATGACATTAGTATAGTGGGCTGGGAAATGTAGATGGTGTGCACACAACTTACTCGTGATCAATAACAATATAATGGTGATTTTTCTCCACTGCAAATCAGCAGCAGAGGCCCTGTGCGGGTTTACGATATCAAGACCTTACCTTAAGATTTATCTCCGCGGAAAATGGGTATAGCTGAGAAATAGAATAGGGTGTGAAGGCATAAAGCAAATCTTGCTGTAAAATTTATATAGATTCACCTAATTACAGGGGGTGCAAGGGGGCTGGAGGTGAAGGGGGCCAGTGTCAGCTGCTTCTCCTGCACTGTAAGTAAGCTGACAGCTTGAAACAGCACTCGGCACTCCATGTATGAGTGAATGTATGCATAACACTGTAGTGCTGAGCATTCACACATTGAGTGCCAACCGCAACTTTAAGCTGTCAGCCTCTGACAGCTTCCATCAGGCATCAGTCCCGAACAGCTCCGCCACAAGTGCCCATTGACTCCACCTAGTCCTGCCCATGCAGACTCAGGTCCCACCTCCTTGCTATGGGGCACAAGCCTTTCACCTTCCACCCCTGTTTAACCTATGCACCATAAACATATAAAAAAACAAACAAACAAACAACCAATTGGTAAAGGCAGGATGGATACAAACAAAACAGTGAAGTTGCTATGCCAGTATTTAGCTCTACTTATACCTCCATCTCTGGGGTACTGATTATTTTTTTTACTGAACTTATTCCTTAGTCAGGGAATCAAACTCATGACCTCAGAGCTGTGAGACACAAATGCTACTCACTGAGCCACCATACTGCCCAATTATCTGTGATAAATACTTTCAGTATTATTGTGAAGACTGTGAGGCGAGAGATCTGCTGACTTCTTCATAGAAAAGATAAAAGTAGGTGACACTACAGCTGATTAACAAGAGACCAAAGAAGTGTATTTTCCATTTCTATCTCCACGATCACAGACAAGTGGTCTTAGATAACAGCCAGTCTTTAATTAGATCTTGGCCTCCATGAAAATGGCCGCCTCCATAGACTCCAGTGGAACTATATCAGCATCGGGTAGCTCACCCACTCTTCATGGAGCAATGGCAATTATGTTTAAAGCTCTACATAATATGCTGACGCTTTATACAGTAAGAATAAACAGTAAACAATACATTAGAAGGTCCAGCTCAGTAATGAATACATGAGACTCTTTAGCATATAAACCCTGTAAGCTTATGGAAGTATTTGTACCTTCGGTTGTTGATAGTGTTCCATTGCCATAGTAACGACATTCAACCCAATGACTCCGGTAATAAAAAGATCCAGGTAGTGGCTTGTGCACATGCGATGTATCAGTAGACGAGGGTGCGAGTACTCAGAATAATAGGGCTTGCACTGGGCCTCTATAGACAAAAATACGGTTACTGTGTCAAGATGGTAATGGAAGCCGCTAACGAACATGTTCATAGCAAAAAAGTTAAGCACTGTAGCTATATTACCCTTCCCCGGTCATGCAAGCACCCCATGCACTGGCCATGCTCTACATCAACTACTTAATGCAGTCCGATATATGCAAATATATGCATGTCAATACACCATTGTCATAAATTCAGCCGATGTTCACTCCCATTAAACAACAATGTATAAAAAGTGATCAAAACTGTACAAAATGGTACACAGAGAACTGATAATATCAACTTTTACATATAAACAACATCATAAATATATCTATATATACACATATACATAAATATATATATATAAATATATCCACATTACATGTAAGAGCTCAGGATAACGTTACAACGTGTTTACATATAATACTCCAACATAAGTACTTTTAGCAGCCACGAAACTTACGAACATCCTATGGAAGAACTTGTAGAAGAGGAAGAGATGAAAATGCAAAGAACAGAATGAAAAGCACAGAATAGATTGTGCATTGTGGGACATAAATACTGATAACGAACTTGCCACATAATGGGTTGTGTTGGTTAAGGAATTTTAGCCATAGATATATAAAAGAGCACTTATACTTAGCGTGATGTGATGGGTGCACCGGTGCATGACTATATATGTTTAATGACTGAGTGTCACGATACGCTTCTTAGTCCTTTTTCTCTATTAGTTCATATAAAACAGATGGTCTATAGACGACCTTTGACACTCCTGTTGTTGTGAAACTACAGCTCCCAGCATGCTCCAGCAGTATAGACCTACCAGATAGCTGGCAAAGCATGATGGGACTTATAGTGTTACAACACATGGAGTTTCTTATGTCTGGTCTGTAGCAATAACATACATTGGCAAATATTGGGGTAATATATATATATATATATATATATATATATACTCCACTAGAGCCTCAGGAGGCATGCACAGTTTCTTTCCTCATTTTAATTGGGCCAATGCACTCATGTGACCTCCTTCGTGCATCTGTTGTTCTGTACTATACATTGAAAAAGTATGTGAACCATTAAAGAGCTCTGAAGTATTTAATTATATATGATATGGTAAAACAGCAGAATAACAAAAAACTGCTGGAAAGGTGAATGTTTAAACTGATTGGTTGAAATAATTTGCTTTTAAAAGAAAGCTATGACACTACCCTGAACAACTATACACTGTATATTAATATATACAATAGACATGGATGAGAATTATTGTTAGGTAACCTTTATGTTCAATAAGATGTCACGTGTTATTGTAAGTAATTGTTAACAAAAATATATTTCTAATAGTTAAAGTGACTGTAGTTTTCTAAGTGAGGATTTCCTTCAATAGCAGCCGGACACAGATTATATGGATTTTTGCCATGGAGTTGCCATGGCAAAACTGTTAATGTTTACTCGTAAGTCCCTCAAGTTTTCAGGTCTGTAAGAGTCGGTAACCTCCATAATACAACATAAACATCTGCCCGCTTCAAGTATAAAACAAAACAAAAAGAAGAAGCTAAGCACTAGAGATTAAAAAAGCACCAATCAGGGTCAGCTGACCGTCCGCTGACAGCCAATCACATGCTTGTGTGTACAATCATAGCTATCTGATATTTCCAGAGACCGCCCTCTTGCACTCATCCTGGCATTAACCAAGGTAAAAGGCATCTTGGCAGCATTATGGTAGTATTTAGACCATCTTGTCATTAACATTATATGATATTCATCAAACTTTATAATCATTATGTCGGTAAATATTATTCTGCAATTTGCCCACAAAGCAACTGTTGCCTTCTTAGGACATTATCTAGCCTTTTCCAAGCAGGCAAATAATAATTCTTATTATTGTTCTATTGTTACTCACATTAATGTGATACCTCAAAAACTGACAGATCAAAAATCTTATTCTAGCAGAGAAAAGTGTATAATGCTGGAAACCATTGTCATTGTATAGAAATATGCTATAATGCTAGACTGAATGATATAGTAGATGTTACACTGACCTATTTTTTGGAATCATTAGCAGCCCGAGGAAAGTCAAGCAGGCCAAACAGAGATAAGATTTGGACTCATAAAAAGTAAAAAAAAGTTCCAGAAGTTCATGTAACTATAGGAGGAGGAGCAATGGGTGCGTCTGCTACGGGGCCCGGAGGAAAGGGGGGTCTTGTTGCAGTCGCTCCCCCTGCACTCAGGGCCAGAATTAAAGAGAGGCTAATGGGACTACAGTCCCAAGCCTCCATCTGAAAATAGGCCCCCACACACACTACAGATATCACTGCAGTGCGTAATAATGAATGTCAAGAACTGACAGTCTCCTCCATAGCATACTATATAGTATTGGCCCTGATAGTTTTCAGACCCAGACCCACATGGCTCTCTATCTGGCCCTGTCTGCACTGTAAGGTTAACAGCTTAAAACAGCGCTCGGCACTTCATGTATTAGTACTAACGCTGTAGCCCCACCCCTAGTATCACATGGCCTTGACCAGTCCCACCCATCCAGACTTGGGCCCCACCTCCTTTCATTAAGGGTCCTGAGCCAGTCACGTTCTGCCCTAGGGAAGCAGAGACCATTCCCCTTGTACATACAGGACTTTCAGACCCAGGACCAGTACCTTAAAATATTAGCACCAACAATGTGTATCCAAGACTCAAGATACATAAGATAAAAGAAGAACAGACTTCTGGGTAACACCTTTATTAGCACTGTAGCTGACATTACCCAGCATCCTCCCCTAGACTGGCTTATATTAGTACTACAAGGCTAAGGCTTTCCACAACCATTGAGTAACAGCATCAGTTTATGTTGGGCAGAATAAGCCAAAATGCATTAAAATAAATACTGCTGAATTTTCCTTCTTCAGGTTCCAAAATCCATTTAGTTTGACGTTAGCTTAAAGAGCCGCAGTAACTGACCTGATTCCGGAGGAGCTGTTTATCCCCTGTGGATGACGTGATGTTGTGTATATGTGCAATGATTTTTTTGTGTGTGTGAGTTTTTAACACCGTGATGGAATGTGTGAGCCATGAGATATACAAAACAAGACTTCACACACGACTCAAAGGACGTTCCAACACCAGACAGCAATCGGTTACATAACACAAAAAGTCACTGTGCTGGGACAAAACACCAGGTCTGCTAATACCTTGTGTCAGACTGGCTGAGCGCTCCAGCATTATATCATCCAGCATTAGATCTAAAAGAATGAGATGCTGTTAATTACTGCTCCACGTGCAAACACTGTGACTGTCCCCTGGCTATCTTAGAACCTCCAACATGACCCATTCCATTAGGTACAAATAACTCTGCACCTGAGCTTCCAACTGTCACTCACCTGGTAAAGGGATTAAACTGATATTTAAAAAACGATTTGCCTCTTCAACAAAGGAGGTTACCATAGTAACTGACGAATCTGACGAATGATTATTCAGATATTGTGCCGACCTCTCCTTCTATCTTCTTACTATCCATCTATGTCCCTTAGGTAGCGTGGGGTGTAGACATTGCACTGATTGACCTGTCAGTCTCTCTACATACTGGTCGATCTGTTATGGATCGATCTAAGCTTTATTGCAGAAACGCAATACCTTATAATAATCATACCACCTTGGATAGCTGCCTTATCTGGTACCACCATCCTCCTGGGACAATATAACCTTCACCATCAGGCCAACAAGCTTTAGTTACTAGCCAAATCCTACAAAAAACACTCAACTACAGGAATAAAAAAAATGTCAACAAAGCAAACATCTGAAAGGACCATTTAACTGCAGGCCCCCTAACAGAGCAGGGTGCTCATTACCTCACATGTTCTATAGGGAGACCTAGGAATCAAGGCCTGTTAGGGGTCCCTAAGGACTGTGTTTGGTGAACAGGGATCTAGTGTAATTATCAATTTGGATCTGGAGAAATGTAAATAACATCTAAAAACAAAGACTATCCCTATAATAACCTCAAAAACATGGGTCCAGGAGCAATTTACTGAGATTAAAGTCACCACTGTTTATACAACCGCCAACCGCCATGTCCTACATATAATTGTATCTCATTTAAGGTTAACAATTTATAATATAAACTACATTTAATACGTATGGTTTGAAATACAATATATTCTTTTTTGAATTCATGTAGTTAATAAACATCAGCAATAGTTATTACTCAATCAGTAATAGCTTATTACTCAGTGAGGTTAGAGAGTTAATGTTGAATTCGGGGTGACATTTTGTAGGTGGCAAAACATCCCCCTCTAGTGGCAACAAATAGGACTGTCGTACAATTCAGCTTAATCATGTTTATGCTTCTGTATTTTCACTTATTTGTCATTGCGTGCTCATCGCTCCTGATTACCATGAATACATCTTACTATTTGATGTCCGCGTCACCTTGTCTCCTTAATAAGAGTCACTACAAAACAATTGCCAATATAACAGAATACTTTCAGTTCTAATTAATCATTTGCAAGAATCTCCATGCTGTCTATCTTTCTACATGCACAATAGTATAACATGTTCAAGTATTAATTAGTGGCTCATCTCTGTTAATTGGTTATTTCCTTAGTAGTAGGACGCATGTTGTACTATTGGATGTTCACTACGGTAGCATCTACATAATCTAGCAATAAGCAAGGTGAAAGATTTTAGTTTTATGTTAAACTGCCAAGATCTCTATATTTTTATTACTTTAATTCACAGAACTTGTTACATGGTTCACCAAAAGCAAGTTATAGTTTTATTTCACTATAGGCTGAAATTAAGGCAACAGAATATTTATAATCCGGGAAGACTGGGAAACAATCGGATATAAGATGCCATCTGGTAAGACTTCTTTACAACAAGTCTCTCTTTCTAAACTGACCTCCTGTCAGAATTCTCTTCAAGCTGCTCACCACAAGGTTCTCTCCTCCTCCACCGCTCCCTACCTCTCCTCCCTTATCTCCATCCACACCCCCGCCTGACCCCTCCACTCTGCTGGTGACCGTCGCCTCAACTCCAACCTTATCACTACCTCTCACTCCTGCATCCAAGACTTCCCCTGGGCTGCCCCTCTGCACTGGAACAACCTATCACAACCTATCAGGCAATCCAGAACCCTCCAATCCTTCAAACGTTCCCTCAAAACACACTTCTTCAGGCAAGACTACCCTTCCTCCATCTAAGCTTACCTGCCCTCCTCATCTTCATCCTTGTGTCTCCTGTTAGTTCACCCCCTCTCACCTAGCATGTTAGCTTTTATGATCAGGGTCCTCCTCCCTCCTTTCATTACCCCTCTAACTTGTCCTCATTAATTCCCACTTTTTCTTTCTACTGTCTATCTCCTTATTCATCTGCTCCTACACAGATATTCTGCATCTTTATTTTCCATACATATTGTTCTGATATTTTTGCATTGTACTTGTATTGTATTTTTTATTTATTTGAACTTGTACCCCATCTGTTAATTGTGTTGTATATGTAACTATTGCATTTGTATGGCACCGTGGATACTGTGTGGCGCCTTATAAATAAATGTGATTAACAATAACAATCATATGAAATGAACCCTATAGTTGTAGCTATACACATAAAGCTATATATATGGTGGTTTGATCACCCATTTTGGCAAATAATGATCTTTTTGGACAATAAAGATCAATCTAGCCCCAACTGGTGATTGCAAACAATAATATTGAAATTGCTGTGACCATTGTTGTGTGCAGTAATTGGTCTGTCAGGGCTCCTCTCTCTTAGTCTCCCCTATACCTGGTCATCACCTGCATTATTTTATATCCTAAAGATATTTGTGCATTAATAGGCTCACTCTACGCTGGTCACACACATATGGATTATACACACTTCTGGTGAACCAATGATCAGTTCAATGAGAATTAATCCAATTGCAAAATGGCAGAATTATTGTTACTATAACTCATTACTTGATCTTTCCCTTGACAGCGTAGTATAATACTACCTATCCATGCACAGGTAGAGTACAGAATCCATGCCTCTAATAAGCGGCCATCTCAGCAAGGGAGTGAGCGCCTCTGTCAAGGTCAAGCAGCACTCAGAAAAACTTTCAAAGACTACCGACCGGCTAGCTCTCTCTCCTTACTCCTTCTCTTTTTCTCCATCCGGCGCAGCCTTTTCTCTTCTCTCCTCTTGGCTTCTTCTTCTTCTTGGTGCTGTCGGCACTTGTGAAAATTCTCCACCACAACCCCCACAAACATATTGAGGACAAAGAATGCAACAATCAGCAGGA
>WWET01000558.1:201857-225282 GCA_011038615.1 Limnodynastes dumerilii | reverse complement strand
CAGAGCTGCGCTTCCGTCTATTTTTCAGACGGAAGCGCAGAGAAAATGGCCACTGCGCATGCCCAGATCGGGAGCGCTGCGTCTGTGGAGGAATATTTAAATGAGAAAAGAGTAGATTTTCTCATTTAAATATAGTTTCCACCGCGGTCCGCTGGCTGTTTAATTAGCCTTACACAGAGCTCTCGAGAGAACGAGAACTCTGGCACTGAATTCTCGTTCTCTCGATAATTCTTACAGTGCCTAAAGGGTATAAATACACCCCAATGACAGTAGACCTGTCATTAGCGCCATGATGTCCTGCGTGGAGGTTGTGTGTATAGGGGTTTTTTATTTTGCCAAGGCCACCCCCGGATTAAAAGCTTACAAGACTGGACCCCCATCAGAGCAGCTAAGTATGGTATTTTTTTATTTGTGTGGGCATTTTATGGGCATTTTTTAAATATTTTTATGTAAGGGGCACATGGCGCTGGTTTGATTATTAAAGTATGTGGCCACTATTTTAATTTTTTAAAAGAAGGGGACAAAGACCTGGCTTTTTTATTTTGTTTTTATTTTGAAGGGGCACATGTCACAAATTTTTTCTTTTTTTTCTGTGGGCAATTTTTTTTAATGTAAGGGACGGGGTATTTGTGTTATTTTATTATTTAACATTATAGGGGAGCACTTGGGAAGTTTTAAAAAAATTTTTCTCTGAAGGGCACAGTATATATATTTATTTTATAATGGCATGGGACGCTTTTTGGGCCATGGCATGCTGCCAATAGGAGTGCTACTACTGCAAGCATTTCTTGTCATTCATGGGCATGCTTGCAGTAGTAGTTCTACTAGCGGCAGCATGCCCGGCCGGGCCATTCTTTATTTATTTCTTTTCAGAGCTTGCGGGCTGCGACGGAGGGGGTAGCGGGGGGAGGGGCTTTTTCTTTTTTTCAGCATCGGTGAGCTGCAGATAATACTATACACTCAAGACATGGTGTAAGCGTAAGGCTAATTAAGCAGCCACCGGACTGCAGTGGAAACTTTATTTAAATGAGAAAAGCGACCGTTCGGATGCGATCACAGGCGGATTCTGTGCGCGCTCCCGATCTGGGCATGCGCGGTAGACATTTTGGCTGCGCTTCTGTCTGAAAAATGGACGGAAACGCAGCTCTGAATCAGGTCCAATATGTCACACTGTAATGATCAAAGTTATAAACTGTAGAAGTCCCAAAACTCCACTGCGCCTTGGGAGTGTGGGTCCCCGTAGTGAACGGCCCTATTTCGAAAGTGCGGAACTGGCTGGGATATCGATTGCTTATGCCTCGATGACACATAGCAATCGATCCCTGAAACACCGAACACGGTGCTCCGAAAGGTGAGTTTCCTCCAAGCCACTCCCTAACCCAAACCCTAAGTCTCCCCCCACCACAGCCAAACTCTAAGTCCCTCCCGCAGCGTAACCCTAAGTCTCCCCCCACGCAGCTTAACCCTAAGTCCCCGGTGGCGGCACTTCCAAAAGTGAATGGGTGAGTATGCGAATTGCATACTCAACCATTCATAAAAAAAAAAATTCTGAGAGGGCTCACATTTAAAATAGGGACATCCGAAAAACAGGGTTCAGCTGTCCCTAATTTGCAATGCATTCCTTCGCAGCAGGGACTCGCAACGCCACAACTTAACCTTACCCTCCCCTGATCCTAACCATCCCTGTCCCACAGCCTAACCTTATCCTTTGCCTAAACCTAACCATCCTCATCCCGCAGCTTAACCCTACCCTTCCCCTAACCCTAATCACCCCTGTTCTGCAACCCAGCCTTAACCCTTCCCTAACCTTCCTCGCTCAGCAGCCTAACCTTAACCCTTCCCTAACCCTAACCTTCCTCTCTCCGCAGCCTAACCTTAACCCTTCCCTAACAATAACCTTCCTCGTTCCACAGCCTAACCTTAACCCTGCCTTAACCCTAACCATTCTGCAGAATAATCCTAACCTTCCCTGTCCCGCAGCCTAACTTTAACCCTCATCTTTCTGTAGCCTAACCTTAACCCTTCCCTGTCTCTACAGCCCAACTCTAACCACAACGGTTATCTTGTCAAAATAAGAGCATTTAACACTGTGCCCATTCTGGGTTTGAAATATTCTTTATTACAAAGCTATCATCACATTCGCAATTCAGCTTCTGGCTGTATCAGAGTCGAAAATGGGATTGCCGCAATGACCACTATACCCATTTAACTCCACGTTGGCATATTTCAGCCATAATTAAAGGACACCTAATTAATACATAATTAAAGGCCCGGATTCACCCCCCCCGGACGTATTGCACATACATCGGTAAATTACCGATAATAGCTATTACGCATGCATAGTAACTATTTTCCGTAACCTACGTATCATTTCGTTACGTAGATTGCGTATATGCTGTTATCAGTGACTTACGGACGTGTGTGCAATACGTCCGGGGTTGTGAATCCGGGCCCTAGTTTTTATATGATGACATGTATATATTCCATACATTCTGGACATACATTTTATTTTCATCTTCTGTAAAATTTACCTGGACGCCGAGGATCCCAAATATGATGAAGAAGGCACAGCAGATCACCACAATGTTCCCAATAGGTTTCAAGGAAGACATTAGAGTTTCAACAACAAGTTTTAGCCCTTGTGCACGACTTATAACCCTATATCATAGAATAAAATACAGACAATTATGCGCGGATTTATTCAGTGAATAGAAAAAAAAAGTGAATTAAATATGTGTTTCTTTGTAAATAAACAAAACAAAAAACCCAATAGCTTCCAATAAGGACCGGCCATCATCATATGGTGTGTGCATGGATCTACTGTGTGGCCACCATTAATCAGTCTTCAATAAGTGTTAAACCCCTTTCAAATCACAACTAAAAATCCAGGTATTTGGTGGTGATGTGAAAGGTCCCATTTTCCTTGATCCGGCTCTAATGACCCTGCATTCGATCCTGGGGAAAAAGAAGGGTGTTTCCTGGGTCTGACATGGGATAGGGGTCTATGTCAATGGTCCTGTGTTGTTTTTCAACATGGCTCTTTCTCAAAGACACCTGATTGGAGAGATTTGTTTACTATTGCTGTGTTCCGCTATTTGCCGCTATGAATTTCGTAGTTGCCTGTCTCCCTTTTGGTCCATCCTTTTACATTTCCTCTGTAAGAAAAGGTCTTACAACGGGGCTTTTTGTTTTCAACACAGTAATTCACCCTGCAATAACCCGGGTTGAAAAATACACAGGGATCGTGAACACAAGCTTTGGATCCAGCGAGCTTTTATGGCGGCTTACCCAGTAAAGCATTGTGCTGCTTGTCATCATAGAAATACAATATGTTCCACCGGGCTGTACAGCAAATAACTAAATCTTCTCACTGCTACCATATCCTGCCAATTTATACATCTTCTGCTCTATTCAATTTCACCCCTCTGGTCATAGCAAGCCACACACTGATTTATCCTCTTAGGTAATTGGACGACAACATCATGATGTAAAAGCACATTGTTGGTTTCTAATTTCCAATTGGCCGGTGAATAAGGGAAACGGTAGCATAGAGAGATGTCTATAGTCTACATGACTGTCACTGACCAGACAAATTGCTAAACTGGATTATAGGGCTCCATTTACTATTTAAATTTTCGGGTGATAATGGGTGTTTTAACACTAAGACGCTCATTATCATTTGAAAACATTTAAAATTTACTAAAGTGCATTCGCCATGAAAATCTCCTGTTTCTATGGCGATGCACAAACACTTCATAAAGATTCGCTGGCCCGTTGATCTTAACGGGTGCCAGCACTAACTATAAGTTACTATCCCTCACTGCCGAAATTCTGATTCGGCAGTGAAGGAAAAAATAACGCCATCTGAGGATGCCAGCAATCTCCCCATATTCCCCCCTTTTCCTCCCCCTAATAGCCGTTATTAGGGGGAGGAAAAGCGGGGTATGTGTGGGGAGACCGCTGGAATGACGGTAGATGCAGGCATGTAAAAAAAAAAGTAAAAAAAAAATTTGTGAAAAACATAAAAAACTGTTAAAAAAATTCAATATGAGGGACTTCGAGGGACCTCGGCAGAGGGGTGAGTATTGGTAAATTTTTCGGTGGAAATTTTTTTTTCTGTAAATATAGCCCATAATGTCCAGTTCTGGTATGGCTGTATTGCCAATATAATCTCCCCCCAAAAAATACTGAATGCAACGGATCTCTGGACCGTATTCACAGATCCGTTAAGTTAAAGGTACGCACGTACGTAGCAAGCCAACACCTGTGACACCCCCCCTCACACGGACGTGTTTTCGTTGACTTTCGCCTCCATAGAACACCCTTATCTCTACATGTGCATTTACATGCGTATAATACTTACGTACGTGCGTATGTAGCTAACCGCACCCTCAACTGGTCATTTAAATGCCTCCCCTCACCCACTTTCACGTAACTTTGTCCGTACGAATTTCAACCACGCCCCTCCGCACGTACGTTCCCAAGTGCGATTCACACGTACGTGCCTAATGGACTTCCGTGCGTAAATTCAACGTAAATAAAGTTACTACGCATACGCAGTTACTCCGATCCTAAAAATACGCAAGGAACGCCGCGTGAAAATGGATCTGTGAATACGGCCCTCTGTCTTCAGGAAGATTCTTAATTTTCATGTTAATGGACTGGCCAGGGAATGAGGCCACGGTTTACTAAAGTCTACAAGGACTGTTCTACACGAGACTGCTTAACATTACCTTTAAGTGGCTGTTTCTTTATGGACTATGGGACATGGCTGCTCTAAGTGTTACTTAAGTTACATTTCACTGTCTACATCGAGGAACTGAAAAGAGAAATAGACCCTATTGGATTGGCAATAGCATTGATTGGAGAACCTGCAGCAGTGAAGGTGGGCTGGCTGACCACCGTCCTGTTGCCTCTGGAGCTTCTTGGAGCAGCACATTCCATGTAGTGGAGAACCCTGTGGCCTGTCCTTAGGGCTGCAGGAAAGATGCTCCCCAGCTGCTCTGATTGTGGATTACACACAGCAGCATCAACCTGCCTCCCAGCGGTGAATGACTGATTGTCAGCATTCTGATTTGTGGATGGCTGAAGCTATCCACCAATCAGAGTGCAGACAGCCATTCGCTGTATGGAAGCACGTGGAGAGAAGGTGGGGGAACACAGAAGGGGTTAATTATGATCATTTTTTTATTTGGGGTCTGATTTTTTTTGTCATTTGTGTGTGTGTTGGAAAGGGGGAATAACTTGAACATCTGGGTCACTTGCTGGTTTTTGCTCCCCAAGCTAAAATATATTAGCCAGCCCCTGACAACTCCCATCATGTTTTACCAGCTATCAGTTATGCCTAATGCTCTTGAGGCATGCTGGGAGTTGTAGTTTCACAACACCTGAAGTGCCGGAGCTTGTCTATGCCTGCCATAGCACATTAACACTTATGCTATTGTTTTTATTATCTTATATAGAAGAAATTATGTGAAAAATGATTAAATATTGTGAAATTATGTGAAAAATGCATGAATTCTGAACACATGGGTTATAAAGTAGAAACAGATAAAAATGTATTTCTCACTCTATAATTAAAAGCAGCCTTGCCGCTCCACTTTTTCAGATCAAAGATTAAACTCTTTAAATATACAAAATATCAAAAGAATTGTTCCATCAACATACAAAAAAAAAATATCAAAAGAAAAATTTCCATCAATATATAAAATATCAAAAGCAAAAGTTCTATCCGTTCTTTTGGAAATGTACACACAATCCCAAACAAATCTATTTTTATATGATTATAAAACAGGTCGGGAGGAAAGGGTACAGTGTTCTACACAGCTGCGCTGATCTGGAGATCATTACAGAAATCTCCTTGATAATGCACTCTCAAACTGGAACACAAACGTGGGTCCAATGAATCACAGGAATATTTATATCAATGTAATCAACACCTACTTAAACCTATCAAGAATGAAGAATCTCTGGGGGTGCCATGAACTGTCCACCAATCAGGAGCTCCCAATACAAACACCTTATAAATAGAACAAAGCTTGTCACTAGGCCTTAGAGCCAACTGAGATTAAATATAAAATATAAATTCACATTTTATTACACTTCTGCATGACATATAAAATTCAACTCAAACTTTTAATAACCACATGAGAGTTTCCCCCCCCCAAAATGTGTGTGTGTATATATATAGATACAGTATATATATGTGTTATAAATATATACATATACATCCATATACATATATATGAATCTGGCAAAAATCCTCTATTCAACAACTACGGTTAATGATCTCTAACTAACACAGCTTTCTTTCACAGTGGCAACTAAAAACCCCTAAAAGGGATAAGTAATACCCCCATCTTACTGTAAAGCAACAAGTCTGACCCTTCTAGAATCTCAGCTATATACATTACTAGAACACACCTCTATCCATCATCTGCTGTAATGGAATTTTGCGAAGTGCTCTTTGCTGCCATCTTGTGGCAGATTCAATTCACTGTACCCCAGTTTTAGATTTACTTATACAGGACCGGATTTCCAGATACGTGTGAAATAAGTGCACACAGATTCCCAAATTTACGCCCGTACGTTGCAAGGCAACACCCATGACACTCCCCTCGTACGGATGGATTTTTGGTGACTTACGCCTCCATAGGGCAACCTTAACTCTATGGGCGTATTTACATGCCTAAGATGCATAGGTACGTGCGTACATTACTAACCGCGCCCTCAAAGGTCCATTTAAATGCCCCCCCCCTCCTTTGACGTAACTTCGCACGTACAGAAGACAACCACACCCCTCCGTACGTATGTCACTAAGTACGATTTTGAAATCAATGCCTAATGGACTTCCGTGCCTAAATTCTACGTAACTTGCGTAAAAAAAAGTTACTACGCATGCGCAGTTACTCCGATCCTAAAAATACGCATGGAAAAAGTAGCAAAATCGTATCTGTGAATCCGAGCCACAGTCACTATCTAGCAGGCCATTACCCTGAGGAACTACCAAGACTAACCCCCCCTCCCCCACCCAACAGGAAAAAGCAACATTCATCACAGCTCCTAGTCACCTATCAAAAACTCATTCCTTTGTGGCACCCTGTAAATATACATTAATAATAATCATAATAAAAATAATAATTACCATGTAAGGACCCTGGAGTGGATACAGACCTCCAAACCACAGCTGATTTACGCAAGGGTTGCCAACTCTCCCAGAATATCCGAGAGACTCATGAAATTCGGGCAGTTCTCCCGGTATCCCAGGCCTCAAACCACAGCTTCAAGTCCCACGCCCAGTCTATCAACACTGCCATTCATGGTGTTACTAGATACTGGGTGGCATCTGTTGACGCAATTAGCATAAATCGTGCAATTAAGCCCCGCCTCTATCTCTTCCCTCCACGATCTTCAACACAGAAACGTTGAAAAATCAGCATCCGTAAATCAGCTGTCATTTACTAATTGGGGACTGGCATGCAGGATGTACAGATATAGTCTCCGTGCGTCCAGCGGTTCTGTACATAGGGATGACCTCTGTATCTACTTTATACAGAAGGTGGGCTGAGCTTCCTAAGTAAATCATACAGTAAGGTCTGAGTTTGGCAGTTACATGCGACTGTCTTGTCAGCAGGTTTATATTTATGTGCGGACAGGATAAGGTAGGATAATGGACACACAGAATTTAGTACGTGAGTAGGGGAGAGCCCTATTCACTTACAAATGAAATTTAGTAGCGGCCAAATGTAAGGAACCCCTCCATACATTTGCACTCTGCTACGTAATTCAGGATCCGGCCCCCTGTAATGATTAAGCCTGTTCCAGAACTAGGACGTATGTCCGATAGCGTAATATATCTCAGCGTATTTTCCCATTGTGCATGCTCAGCATAGAAGCGCAACCAATGAATGGCGAATCAGACTCGAACGCAACTCATTGCTTTGACCTCTTGGTCTTTGGAAGGACAAAGGAGTGGACGAAGGTAGTCAATGGATTGTAATTGAGCCAAAAACCAGGCCTTGAATGTTACCGTAAGTATGAACAATTTACCGCCATAACATTTACATTAGCTGCAGGGCATGTTTAAATCCAGGAAGCTGCTGACAGCACAGATTTCAGAGCTATACGAGCCCATTACAGTAGCAATTAACATTTTCATCGCTTCACTGAAGAAACGGAGAAGTTGCTTACTCTCTGTGCTGTAAAAAGGTTTTATTTCAATTTTCATTTAATTCAATTACATTTAATTGAATACAAATTTTGCTCATGACTATCATTTTTTAATAATCGCATTATCGCTCGCATGTAATATAACCACCACCTCTATGACACATAACAGTGAAGTAGTCTGCACTTGGATTGCATGGCTGGAGAAGGGAAAGTATCTGGGAACTGCAGGCAGCACCACCAATTACAGACAGCATCCTAGTGACTACTTCCTGAGATAGAGAGCATTCTAGTGACCATCACCTAGTACAGACTGCATCCTAGAGACTGTAACCCAACACAGACAGCATCCTAGTGGCTGCCACCCAATACAGAGAGCATCCTAGTGACTACTTCCTGATACAGAGAGCATTCTAGTGACCATCACCTAGTAAAGACTGCATCCTATAGACTGGAACCCAACACAGACAGCATCCTAGTGGCTGCAACCCAATACAGAGAGCATCTTAGTGACTGCCAACCAATACAGAGAGCATCCTAGTGACTGCCTTTGAATACAGACAGCATCCTAGTGACCATTACTGAATACAGAGATTTAAAGTAACTGCTAGTGGACTGGATCCAGAATTAATTAGAAGAGCTGACTTATGCATGAAATGGAACATAGCCGATGCTGCGATCCGTGCAGAAAATCAGCCTCTGCAAGTGGGTAATCGTACAATAAGGGCGTTCCAAAGTCCTTGTGTATGATTTGCCATTCTGTATATGCCCGTCCACATGGGGAATATTTTGCATGCAGAAGGGCCATATGTGTAAGAGCAGAGCATGGGGTGTGCACTCCCCAAACATGTAAAGAAGTATGGATTGCAAATGATGTACGTTAGCCTCTGCAACTGAGGCTAACACATGGAATCCACTACTAATGCTGGATTAGGCCCAGTATAGTGACCAGTATCCATTACAGAGATCATTCTAGTGACCACCACCCCATACAGACAGCATCCTAGTGACCACCACCCAATACAGACAGCATCCTAGTGACCACCACCCAATGTGAACTCTATTCTATATAGACAGGCCTCAAAAGCCACTGGCCAAAAATACCCTTTAAGTACGAACACCAATCCACCCCTGCCATTTGTTCATTTGAAGGACTTTAATAAACATATTCCTGACCTGCACATCCTGCTTAGCATTGCGTTTTTACAGAGAACACGTCATCAATTATCACTGGAACATCAGCTTAAATTCCAAAGCACACAGTAACCACACAGTAATGGACAATCCACTCTCACAAGATCTAGTGTTGTCAGAACTCTGGACACATTTATAGTTGAGTTATAACAGAAACTGCAGTTACTGAAATGAATGATTAGTGATAGTGTGTTAAATGAGGAAGGATTACGTTTACCAGTATGAAGTCAATAAGGGATATTGTACTGTCTCTAAGGCTTTACTGGGACGAAGGTCTAAGCTCGTTAATATTCGTCTGTCTGAACAATTGTAATTGTATCCTTACTCCTCATTCTATAACGTTGCATGGTCAAACTGACCCCGGAGACTGCATTTTACACTGACAAAGACACATTTAATGACAATAAAATGATAAAAGATCTGCTTACCTCAGAGGTCTCAAAGTCCGGAGAAGTCTCAGCACTCTTAACATTCCCAAGATCTTTGTGCCACTATCAGATACCAAGGACACCAAAATGTCAATGACGGAGATCAAAACAAGCATTCCATCTAGAATATTCCAGCTGCTCCTCAGATAGGCTTTTCCACCAAAACACAAGTTAAGGGCCACCACCTGCAAGGAAGGAAATGCAATGCAGAGTAAGCACATAATCATAGAACGCTTTATGCGGGCCAATATGTCAAAGCACCTCTTGTAGGAGAGCCCCTAACCTCTGTTACAATCTGTATACTCGGAATGTCCGTGTTAAATCATCCATTGGTTGCAGTGGTCATGGTGGGGATTGATCAATGCAATCAATTGACTCCAACTAGTAATTAGTAGCAACTAAGGACAGACCACACTTCATTAAAATGTGCACAAGTGAATATATTAACTGAAAAGGTAAAGTTAGGACAAAATGACCACTGTGTAAGAAGGAAAACTGGCACTACCACCAAACAACGTAAATATATATATATATATATATATATATATATATATACACACACACACATATATGCATATACATATATATACATACACACAGGGGCTAACTGGGAATTCAAAATGATCCTAGTTAAAAAAAAAAAAAAGAGGTCAAATGTGGTCGGGATCAACTGACAAAAAATACTAATAAGAGCAGCACAAATATATAATGTGGGTGGAGTTATGTATGCTAATTACATAATAGAGGTACAATCTAATACAACATATACTGACAACTATTTCACAATACAATAAAGACATTTGTAGTAACGACTATACAATGCAGATTGCAGCGTAGTGACCACCACCCAAGAAAGCATTCTAGTGACAACCACCCAATATATTGAGCATCCTAGTAACTACCACCCAATACAGAAAGCATCCTAAACACCTCCAGAAACAATACAGAAAGCATCCTAAACACCTCCAGAAACAATACAGAGAGCATCCTAAACACCTCCAGAAACAATACAGAGAGCATCCTAGTAACAGCCACCCAATACAAAAAGCATGTTATTGACCACCAACCAATACAGAGAGCATTCTGATGACTGCCATCCAATAAAGAAAACATCCTAACTAAATCCTCTAAATACAATACAGAGAGCATCCTAGCGATCTCCATTCTATACAACCTGTGAACATCTTAGTTCTCCTCAAACAAACGAGGAACTACTGGTTGGCCACCAAAGCCACTTGCCTTCCAATTGCCAACAATTTCATGTTAAGTATGTAAAATGTAATAACGTTGGCAGGAATCATAACTTGGCAGAATGCTGTGTTAAGGTATCTGCGCACACAATTTACACAAAAAATACAATATATGATAATATGAGTATATTTTTATCTTGTTACCTTCACTGTCATTTCAGCCAAAAAAATTAAGGTGAATACGTAGTTGGATAGTGTTAGAAATATTCTTTCCTAAAAAAGGAAAAAAGTGTTAATTATTCAGAGACTTCACAGCTCAAAGGCAAATCATCAAATAATAAGGTGTCTAGAAAAACATGACGACTGAATGGATGAATGTGATAAAAGTGGTCAGCACAGACAGCACAGGTCAGGTCTGCTACCAGTGACATCATGCCTGTACTGCAGCTATAGGTCAGAATTGCCAGTTTTGTAGGACAATTTATCTTTTATTTACATTATATCTTTTTGACAATGGGCTGCGGACAAGGGAGTTCTAGGGTCAGTCTGGGAAGGGAGTCTTAGGGTTAGGATGCGGGAAAGGGAGACTTAAGCTGGCCATACACTAGAGCGATTATCGAAAATCGCATGAATTCGCCGATAATCGTTCCGATTTTTCCTCTACCGTCCCAAATAATATCGGCACCATACATCACATTTGTTGCATACAATAAACGTGCGAAAGTTTAAAAAAACACAGATTTTTGGTCTACTTTTGTCGGCTGTGAAATATCGCTTTTGCCCATACACAGTACGATAATTTTACTTTATCGCCGGATTTTCTTTACAAATTTACATAAAGGGCAGTCGTTACCATGTGGCTTTGACTGACGTAGACAATCGGAAGAACACATATAACTTCCTGTTCTAGCTAGCTCTTTGTTCTTTGCTGCCGTGATGGATGCAAATACGAAAGGTCTTGGAATCTTCCCCCTTTCTATGTTAAACACAGGCGCTGCATGAAATTTCCCAGTTCATTTGTATAAGCACGCCTCTACTTCACCATAAATTTATCGCCGAAGATCTAACAATTATCGTGAAATAGCCATATACTATGCGATTTTTCAAAAAATCTGGTGCTTTTTATCCTGTTTTTAATCAAACATTTCAAACGATCAAATAATCGTTCAGAAGCCCTATTTGAACAATTATTGGATTCTCGTTCAAAAAATCATTACCAAACACTTGCGTGATAATTCGAGGCCTTACGCGATAATTGAAGGATCGGCCCGATAATCACTCTAGTGTATGGCCAGCTTTAGGGTCAGTCTGCAGAGAAGGGAGTCTTAGGATAAGGACGCGAGGAAGGGAGTCTTAGTGTCAAACGGCAAGGAATGGAGTCCTAGGGTCTGTCTGTGGGGAAGGGAGTCTTAGGGTCAGGCTTCAAGGAAGGAAGTCTTAGGGTTAGGCTGCAGTTAAGGGAGTCCTAGGGTTAGGCTGCGGGGAAGGGAGTCTTAGGGTCAGATAGCGGGGAAGGGAGTCTTAGGGTCAGGCTGCAAGGAAGGAAGTCTTAGGGTTAGGCTGTGGGGAAGGGAGACTAAGGGTCAGGCTGCGGGGAAGGGAGACTAAGGGTCAGGTTGTGGTTAGGGTAATGGAACGGGGTGGTTCGGGTGAGGATTAGGATAAGGCTTGTCCTTGGATAAATACTTACCTGCGACTTCGTCCTGGGGATGATCGATTGCTCCTCCTCGGCGAGACAGGAGCAATCAATTTGACATACTGTTCCGAACTGTCTAGTATAGAATGGAAAAAGGGTCGTTCTAACTGCAGAGCCACATCTGAGCTGAAGGGACTCATAGAACATGAACACAACCTGGACCAGTTTTATAATGGCTGAATAACCAGTAATATACAGAAAAGCTGTTTGTTTATTCTGAATGTAAAATGAAACATATTCCACCAATACTCACAGCACTATGAGGCTCGATTTTTGGTCTCTCCATTGCAATAGTTATGCAGTTCAAAAATATAATCACTAAAACGATATGATCAAACATCCGGTGGGTGATGATTTTATTGCACATCGAACGGAATCTACAGCCAAAAAAAACAAACAAAAGAGTTAGGGGGGTTTCTTTGTAACTTGAGTCAATATTTTCAGTTCTATATTTCAGTATGAACGGCTTCTCCAACTTGCTGGGGCTTCTTTATTAACATTGAACTGGATCAGCCTTCCACGTGGGTAAGGGCGGGCCACTGATGCCGTCTTACTTAAAATGGGGGCACATTGGTGTCGAACACGTTCTTACTGTTGAATCTAGAGGTCTTCCCCCTTCACCCCCTCGCTCCAGTGGCGGTGCTCCATCGCATGTATGCACACGATCGGATAACACCCAATTATCGCAAATCTGGATCAGACCACTGCATTTTTCATAAAATCAGAGTAATCTAACTATTCTTCCCATATACTTTCCATTCTATTGTCTAATGTGCGTCTCTTCCAACAGTCATAGAGGGAAAAACAGGACAATAGAATCATTGCTGTTGCTCAGTGTAAAGGCTATACCTGAATACAATGGGCATGTAGTGACAGTGGGGTTCCTATGGCGAAACATCGTGGAATCCTAAGGTCCGTACGTGCAAGGTGAGAACCCTCCTCTCACAAAGGTGAGGGCTGTTTTTCTCTCAGCGAATTGGCTCTCAAATCGATTGCTTCTGCCTCACCAAGGAGAAGTAATCGATCATCCCCAGGATGAAGATGTGGTGAATTGTAAGTATTTATCTTTCCCCAACCCTTATCCTAATCTTTACCCTAACCCTCCCCTTTCATTATCCTAACCCTTACCCTCCCCTCCCATTACCCTAACGCTAAGCCTTTTGTCCCCACATCCTGACCCAGTGGTCGAAGTGGAAATTTAGAAGTTTCGGTAAGAAAATATAGCAATAATAGAAGTGAATGGAGAGTTATAGCTTTTCTATTAAATCAGTAGAAGTGATGTTATAGCATACCCCCCTCCCCCGTATACACCATCACTTTGAGCCCTGGCCTGACCCTAAAACTCTCTTCCCCGCAGCCAGACCCTAAGACTCCCTCCCCCACAGCATGAGCCTGATCCAGACCTACGCTCATGAAACGCTCATGTGCGTAGCATATTTACGCCAGCGTACCTACGATGTGCTGCCCTCGGCACTCCCCTTGGTCGTACTTATTCTTGCCATCTTACGGCCAACAAACCCTAACCTAACTTTTCTGATCGTATCCGCGGGCGGCCGTAAGTTCCTTGCGTAGTTACGACGCTTAGCACGCCCATACTGTACGATTTAATTGCATCACCCCGCCCTCGGTGTGTATTTACGAAAATCGTATGCCAGGCGCGCCCCCTCGAGTGTAGTTACGAAGGTGGCACGCTCAAGGCCCATACACTCAGAATTTCTGACCGTAAAATGAGCGTAACATCTGCCCCGCGCATGCGCACTAAGTACAAATGGCCGTTTTTACGCTTACGACCATTGTAAAAACGCACACGAGCGTAGGTCTGGATCAGGCCCCATGACCTAAGTCTCCCCTCCCCGCAGCCTAACCCTAAGACTTCCTTCCCTGCAGCCTAACCTAAGACTCCCTTCCCCACAGCCTAGCCCTAAGATTTCCTTCCCTGCAGCCTAACCTAAGACTCCCTTCCCCACAGCCTAGCCCTAAGATTTCCTTCCCTGCAGCCTAACCTAAGACTCTCTTCCCCACAGCCTAACCCTAAGTCTCCCCACCCCGCAGCCTAATCCTAAGTCTCCCCATATACTCCTAACTCTAAAACTCTCCATAGAGTCCCCTGTAATACTCACCTATCTGGTGATTTATAAAATAAATTCGTCATACTTACCCATTGATTAGTAAAAGTTTCAAAATAGAGACAACCGATAGATCCGGCTATCTGTATTTCCAAAATGGAATTTTCGAGGTGGCGAATGCATCCCCCTCTTTGCACTTATGGGACTTCTGGCAGCAGGACTCTACACAGAAAATTGAGCTAATGCGTAAATGCTAAACCAAGCCCTTATTGGATGATTTAAAGCCAATCCGGTCCAATGTTAGCAGAAAACAATGATCTAGTGCACAGCTCAGTGTGCCAGAATCACATGGGACTGGACCCCATTTTTTAGTGCTTAACCCATAGCCTGAAGGGGGTGTAAACGTCTAGCGAGTTCCAATGGGATAAATTTAGCAAATTTAGAGGCAATATGGAGATGAAGCCAGACCAAGGACAATACCTCAATGGTGCACCACTAGATGAGTCTGATACCACGTTTCAATGTGAATGAAGGAAACTTCTCGGTTTTTACTTTTAGCACACAATAATTACTGCTTTTTCATTATAAATGGTCATTTAGAGCTGAGCTAGGAAACAGTCACCTAAGCTGAGAGAGCTTGATTCAGGCATAAGGTCGTTTTACGTACACAAGCTTTGCCTAAGTTATGCACTACTAAGGTTAATGCCCTCCCCCTGGCGCTCCCCTCTCACATACGTAACTAAGCTGACTTATGTGTTTAGACCCACGCCTTAACTTTTCCTTGTGTATCTCTAGTCGTATGTATTGCCTCATCGTACGTAAACAGGGGCAGATCGACCATAGCCCTTACAGCCCCATTTTTTTTATTTCAAGAAAACTAATATGTTGAAAGTTATGGGTGGCGGTTGCCAAAATGATGTCTGTATAGAACAAAGCTCACTTGGATGCTGTATGTATTGGGTTGTAGTCACTAGGATGCTGTATGTATTGGGTTGTAGTCACTAGGATGCTGTATGTATTGGGTTGTAGTCACTAGGATGCTGTATGTATTGGGTTGTAGTCTCTAGGATGCTGTATGTATTGGGTTGTAGTCACTAGGATGCTGTATGTATTGGGTTGTAGTCATTAGGATGCTGAATGTATTGGGTTGTAGTCACTAGGATGCTGTATGTTTCAGGTGGTGGTCACTAAGATGTTGTATCAAGTGCTGGTCAGTAGGATGCTGTCTGTATTGAGTTGCAGTGACTACCTACATAGTATAGAGGTGACTACAACTCTTTATTTGATTGTAAAAATACTACTCTGTAGACGTTGTATTTTCTTGTAACTACAGTACTTCACATCACACTTTTTCTTGTAGTTAATTGGCGCTTCATAACCCATATCATATATTTGCACCGATTGCATTAAAATTCTTTATTTTGTATTAATCAAATATTTATTTAACCCAGCCTATAATTGATCCCACCCACATGTGGCCTCTTACAGAGTTTTATCAGGGTCACTTTAAATTCCCAATCCACCCCTGTACGTAAGTCCCTAATCCAGCTTTACTGTACAATATAAATGCCTCCCTCCGCCCACAATGCGTATAATCGGCTTGCATAGGGATGTCACGCCCTATCGCACTGAGTTACGTACAAGTTACGTAGGTAGAGTACGTAAAGCGTACATTGCGTAATATCTGTCGTGCACATGCACAGTGTGTTCCCACAGCCAGATTTACGTATACCGCATGCATAAGTTGGCTGTCATTATTAAGTTTGGACCAGGACCTAAGTTTGCATATCTTACGCTTGCTCACCCTTCAAGGTACTCCCAAGTCTGGATTAACCTCTTATTGTACGGCTAGCCACGACTTCTCTGCTAAAGCAGGAAGGAGCGGAAACAGTAATGTAACTACCAGGGCAGCAGAGGGCGCCCACTCTGCACACACAGAACTATAAACTGTCAGAGGCTACCAGCTGCTGTCAATGGATCCTGGTCTCCATCCTACCTTAACTGATACGCACCAGCTCTACAGAAATAAATACAATTAGCATACCGCCCCTGTCTACCATGCGTCATCTGGCCCCACCCTCAGAAAGGCTTAAGGATCCAGATTCATACCTGAAACCTCATGTACGCACATTGGTGAGATGCGAGTATTGTACACACTCACATTTCGTCATTTTGGATCTGGTTCAATGTATTTATAAACAGAGCTTAGAATTCATAGACTGAGTACCAAGCGCTGTCTTAAGCTGACAGTCTTTTACAACTGCACAAATGGGACAGAGGGGGGGGGAGGTGTGACTAGCCCCTCCCCCATAGTGACTTGGGCCCCGCCTCCTTGCTATGGGGCCCAATACGCCCTACTTCTGCCCCTGGGAAAGAAGAAGGCTGACCAGGCCTATGACGATACATACTTGGAGCAAGGTGGGAACAAATAGAGGGCCCAGGTTTCTCTCTCCTTGCACCACGTTGGTAGATGCGCTGTGATCCAAGCTTTCAATCTCTCACTCTTACTCTAAAGAGGAAAAGGCATATTGGATATTTTTAGTAACCTCACAAGGTCAGGATTGCAGACAAGAACACAGAACGTGTCTAACAAAAACCTCACACACTCTCAGCTTTATGTCTAAGAGCTTAAATCAGGAAAAACAGAAAATAAGCCTAAATAAAAAGTCATTGCACTTTTATCTCTAAGCATTACAAAATGCAAGGTCATATAAACACTAGGTGCTCCCTAGACCCATAAATGTCCACTGCTCCCTGTCACATCTAGGAAACATTTCTGCAATATGCTCCAATGTCCCTCCACACCCTAGACACTATAATTCATACGCCAGTTGGGTTCATCCAGAGTAATATAAAATACAGAAGCGAGTGCACCTGAATAAAATGCTGCAATTAGGGCTCAAACACATTTTATTTATTACATGTTTGCGAGCATGAGAAATACTTGAGTCTTAAAAGGCACAAGAGAGAGGTCCGGCGCTCCAAACAATCTTTATATAACACTATTGTGTCAGCATATACATAAAAGGGGGGATTCATTCACAATATATCTATATCAGGGTTGCAGACTCTCCCGGAATATCCGGAAGACTCCCAAAATTTGGGCAATTCTCCCGGTAGAGCTGGCAAATCTCCCGCAGGTTCCGACCCCTATCAATGTCTACTGTAATCCCTAGAGTTACTAGGGATGGCGGGACTTAGTGATGTCCTCAAACCCTGCTCAACCCCTGGAACACTAGATATTACAGTAGTGATTGATAAGAGGCGGGGCTTAATGATGCGATTTGCATAAACAGAAGGCAACACTGAGCTATATTGGGATAAGCTCAGCGTCAAGGCACCTCCTGTAGGTGAGAACCCTATTTGTTTTCTTGTTAATGGACTGTATGAAGACTAGCGGACGTATAACATATACGTCCTGAGTTTAGCGTTTTTTACTACTGTGCCTGCGTAATAAATTTTTTACGTAATCTACGTGTCTTTTCCATATGTAGATTGCGTATATGCGGTCCTAAAGACCACATATACGTAATCTATGTAAGAAAAAGATATGTAGCTTACGTAAAAAATTTACTACGCATGCACAGTAGTAGTACTAGTTTACTCTGGGAGCCTGACCCCTCCCAAATATGGCTGCTGCACACTCTCAAATGGCAGAAGTGTCTTAATACAGACCTCCTGTGTACACATATAGCAAATAAATAGGGACTCACCTACGTAACGCTACGTAAACAGCGTACAAAAATTACTACACATGCTCAGTAAGTACAATAGCTTTTTTACGGGCACAGAAAACGGAGGTCTGAATACGGGCCATAGTGTTATATAATGTATGTTTGGAGCGCCGGACCTGTCTTCTGTTCCTTGTAGTTACACAGTGGTCACTTTTGTTCCCTGGCGACACCTCTCCATTTATATAAACACTTGCACACATTTCACGTATTTGAATAGAAGTGCGGCCTTTTGTTTTCTAAATACTTGAGTTTTGCTTACTGCACACAAATACAAAACCAACTTAATTTTAAACTGCAGGAAATGCCACATCTCAACTCATTTTAATCTTGCCTCCCCTGCAGTCCACATGAATTTGTTGAGGTGTACGCTTCCACCTGTCTGTGCGCTGAATCAGTCCCATTATCTAGAATTGCAGTTTCCTCGTTACTCCTCTTTTTCTGACCAGATTTTCACCTCTAAAATCCACCCCTACACATTAGCAGGATCCATTTCCATCTGCAAGTTTTCTAGGGCTATTCATCCGGTCTCTACATCGATTTGTCTATATTTTGTCATATTTTAAACGTAATACTTTTTCTCATCTAAAAAGCCAATAAGAAAACTCTTCCAACATCTCTACTCGTCTTATAATATTAGCCTATTAGTTCTTAGCCTACATTCGGGTGGCTACAATGCAGTCCTCATGGATGTATAGCAAGTATATAAACAAAAATCCAGTCTACTTATTAGTCCATGACAGGACCTCAGACTAGTGGTTAGGTCACTGCAGGAACTCAAATCTATATTGTGGTTCATGGCAAGACTTCCAATATATTGGTTAGTTCATGGTAGGATCTGCAATCTAGAGGACAGTTAAGGCAGGATCTCCAATCTATATTGTTACTTAAATTGTTTAGGTAGTTAATGACTGGAGCTCCAGTCTTATGGTTTGATCATGATAGGTCCTCCAATCTGGTATTTAATCCAAGATAGAACCTCCAATATGGTAGTTAATCCATGGCATGATCTCTAATCTATAAAATAATTCATGGTGGGACATCCAATCTATAAAATTGTTCTTCGTGAGTCATCCAATCTATATATAGTTCATGGTGAGACCTCCGATCTATAGAATAATTCATGATGGGACCTCCGATCTATAGAATAATTCATGATGGGACCTCCAATCTATAGATGAATTCATTGTGGGACCTCCAATCTATAGAACAATTCATGGTGGGACCTCCAATCTATAAAATTGTTCTTCGTGAGTCTTCCAATCTATAGATAGTTCATGGTGAGACCTCCGATCTATAGAATAATTCATGATGGGACCTCCAATCTATAGATGAATTCATGGTGGGACCTCCAATCTATAGAACAATTCATGGTGGGACCTCCAATCTATAAAATTGTTCTTAGTGAGTCGTCCAATCTAGAGATTTTTCATAGTGATTCATCTAATCTATAGAATATTTCATAGTGAGTCATCTGGCAAGATTTTTAATATTGCCTTTTAAAATGTCTTGATGTGAGTTTGTATTCTCACTGATTTGCCATAATGGCAACTGTTTGGTTGTATAATGAGAGTGCCAGGAGATTTTAATTATATGCTATAGACAGTACCCAAATTATGAGCAAGTGGAAAAGCAGAAAGAAGAGATCAGCAGTAAATAGATGTCCTGGTATTTAAAACTATGGTAGTACTCGGATTCCTACCTCACAAACCCCTAACACAGGTCACACCTGATGTGTGTTATGGATTTTTACTGGATGGGTCATACTTTAATGTTCATACACTTCATCTGAGTCAGCTAGAATGAGCAGTCTTAGGGTCAGATTTACTAAGCTGCAGGTTTGGAAAAGTGGAGATGTTGGCCATAGCAACCAATCAGATTGTAGCTGACATTCTCTAGTATGTAATAGGAAAGTGAGAGCTAGAATCTGATTGGTTGCTATGGGCAACATCTCCACTTTTCCAAACCCACAGCTTAGTAAATCTGGCCCTTACACCCTACTTGAACACAAGTCAACATTTATCTATGAAGTAGTGATCAAACACCAAGAACCACCAAATAACAATCTATGAAACATAAAAAACAAATCAAAGCCATCAAATAATCTACATTGAAATTGATTTATGGAACCTAAAGACAAGGAAGTAGCAGCCAAACAACAATCTCGAGAAACTCTGGCATAAAACAAAAACTACTTTCCAATAAATCACTATAATATCATGTACGAAACAAAAGGTGACATTTAAATGTATCAATATTTACCATATTTACATCATCATCAATGTTATTGCTATAATCGAGTTTGGGGTCCTCTAAGTGGTGGGGAGGTGGCATAGAAGGTAGGATTGTTTTCCCGTTGCAGCCCTGGTAGTCGACTGGTAGGCTGTGCTTGCTCTGTACTGCGTACGCGTAAGGAACATGCAACGTGTCGAGCACCTCTCTCTTGCCCACCAGTTCCATCACATTGCAGGAAGAGTCTTTACGACTGGACACCTCCTCATCGGACGTCTCGCCTTCGGAGCTCTCCTTGCCATCGGCTGACAACAAGGACTTATGCTCGCTGCTCTGCACGTTCCTCTTTATACTGGAGGCTCGTCCGATGCTATTCCAACTAGATCTTCGACTGTTCCAGTTACACACCGCACCCCAAGAACTATGGGCAGAGTTCCGTGCGCTGGGCTGTAAAAAAACCCCCAAAAAGAATATAAAAACCCAACAGTTCAAGGTCTGATCATGTGACAGCAGATTCCAAAGACAAAAAGTAGTTGGCATGGACGTACCATAGACTTGATCTCACTGGCATGTGGACCATCAGAGACGCTGCTTTGCCTCCTAGACTCGCTGCCCAGGGGAATCTCTCCAAACAGACTGTTCTTGGGAACTGGCATTGGGGTGGCAGCTGTATGAATGATTAGAGGTGGTTGTAAATTGGCCTTTACATCCGGTAATCCATGTAATGGTGTAACTAGAAAAGAGTTATGCAGTAACTGGCATGAAATAATATTCATTGGATCTTGCTTTTAATGCAGTTGCAGTTGGGTTTACCATACTATTGCCACAGAGCTTAATGATAGGAAAGTAGTATGTGTAGTATAGCGCATAGAGCAGGCTTGACCTGCCAGTAGCTGCCCATGTTGTATGAAACTACGAGTCCCAGCATGCTATAACTGCACAGGCATAGTTGATACCTGACAAAGAATGCTGGGACTCGTAGTTTCACAACACCTGGGAAGACACAGGTTGGCCAGACCTGCTCTAGAGGTAAATCAGCCTCCGCACAGGATGGGTGGGCACTGGTATTTCATCTGTATAGTAAGGGCTTGGCTAAGCCCTTATGTACAACCCAGTGTTCTGCAAGGAAGGGTTTCCGTGAGGAATACTCAAGGTAGGGTTCTGAGCACGGATCCCTCATCAGCCTGTGTTAGAGCAGAGGGAGCGCCATGTTCTCCTGTGAGCGGGATGTTGGATACCAAAATCTGCACGTTACCTTCTGCAACGCAGGCTAACGTACAGATTTAGTGCCGTATTCGCAGATCCGTTTTCACGTGGAGTTGCGTGCGTATTTTGAGGAACGTTTTAACTGCGCATGTGTAGTCACTTTTATTTACGTAAGTTACGTAGAATACACGTGCGTAAGTGCTTTAGGCACGGACATGTGAATCGCACTTGGGGACATACGTAGGGAGGGGAATTTAAATGAGTCTTTGAGGGCGTGGTTACCTAAAATCGCACGTACGGCATACATAGATGCACGTAAGTACAAACGTAAAGTTAGAGGCGTGAGTCTATGACTGCATGGCCGTGAGTGGGGAGTGTCAGGGGTGTCGGTGGGTGTTGGCTTGCTATGTGCGTGCGTATAAAAAACGCATCTCTGAATTCGGCCCTGAACCCTTAACTGTGAATCAGGTCCACTGCCTTTAGTGTAGACATAGGCAGCTTTCATCACGCCAGATGTTGGGAAACTACAATTCCCAGCATGCTCCCTCAGTACAGCCATAGTTGATAGCTTGTGTAGCATGATGGGACTTTTAGCTTTATAACAGCTGAAGTGCCGCAACTTTAGTGGATTCTTTAAGGCCCAATACACCTACAATTATCAGTATGCAATCCAGACTGGTGCCCTTCCAGCTTCATGACACGTGGATGCCCGTAGAAGGAACAGAAACATGGAGTAATTATGGCAAAAACATTGGTCCGGAGTCACAGTTACACAGTTTTCGTCTTACGTACGTTGTTTTAAGAATTGAGCTACTACACATGCATAGTAGCTTATTTACGCTATCTACGTACCATTTCTCTACGTAGATTGGGTAAGCACGGTCTTTAGACTACGCTTACGCAATCTACGTACAGAAATGCTGCGTAGATAGCGTAGTAGCTCAATTCTTGAAACAACATACGTAAGACAAAAACTACGTAACTGTGAATCCAGACCATTATTTGCAGTTTAAATAAAGATGCTTTACATATAGGAATGAGAGGGAGAAAACATTCGCTTATTTTCCATTCCCCTCCCCCCATCTGTGCATTATTCTCTTCCCATGCCATAATGGCCGTTACGCTCTTACTCACAAGACACATTGGAAAGACTTTTACGAATGCAACACTCATCCGGAACACTCTCAGAACCAGACAGCGATCCGCCACCCTGTAATTATAAACGTATGGTGCGTGTTTATTTAGGAACACTCATTGTCATTTTTGTATCCAAATACCACATTGAAGACATTACATCCCAGGGGTTTAACTAACTAATGCCAGTGTTTAGCGTGTCCTTAGAAATTACATTTAAGGCTATTATTTATTTTTAAAAAATAATTATATATATATATATATGTAGCAAAAGAAGCGGCACTCAGAGGTTTTTGAAAATAATGCAAATACTCAGAGCTTGGTCCGACGTTTCAGTTTACTCAACTTTCTTCAAGGACATATTTTGTCCTTGAAGAAAGTT
>WWET01000558.1:155862-201678 GCA_011038615.1 Limnodynastes dumerilii | reverse complement strand
CAATAGTTATTCTATGGAAAGTATTTGCAGTCTATTCCCTGTTGACATATGATGAATTTGTTATACTTGCACTAGAGGGTAAATGAGATTGCTCGATCCCTAGTTTCAAATAAATGACTTCTACAACAAAATGGTGTCTCTCGCAGAGTCACCCAGATCAGGGGCTTTAACAATTTATGGGCTATTAATCCCAATGTTCCTGTTTTTTTGATTGTTCTTTGTGCAAGAATTGTAAATTAAATATATTTCAAATAAATGTATAAAATCTTAACTTAAAATATACACAGATGGCCCCCATTATATATCTTGTTCTGAAAGTCATGGACTATTAGGGACTTCTAAGAGGCGAGTTTGGGAAACAGCACCCAAAGTTGTAAGTGGTTGTAGAGGCTTTGGACAACATAAAAGGCCTCCACAACTTGGCTGCTGCATAACTTTTATAATGGAGGATTTGTCTTACCACATCTATTTCATACCCTCCAACATGACCCCTTCCATTAGATACAGAATACTCCGCTCCTGAGCTTCCAACTGTCACTAACTTGGTTTTAATGAATTAACTGATGTTTGAAAAACATAATTCTCTTCAACAAAGGGGGTTACCATAGTAACTGACAGTTGGAAGGTTAGGAGTAGAGCATGTTGTACCTAATGGAATGGGTCATGTTGGAGGGTCTGCTTTCTGAGTACACGCATAGCAACACAAGTTAGGGATTCACCTAAAGGAGGTGCCCTGACACTGGGCAGGTAAGAAAAACCCAATATATTATATTGTGAACTAAATCTCCCATTTATATATTTGCTGACAAATAGTATAATATATTGCATGGTTGCCGATTCTCCAGGAATATCCAGAATAATCCCGAAATATTGCATCTTCAAGCTACACACATCCCTAGTGAAAGTATAGACTGTTGCTTTGACAGATAGGAGACGGGACTTTAGGATGCGATTCACATAAAATTGCATCATTAAGCCCCTCCCCCACATGACAAGAAGAAATTAAAAGTCAGCAACTATGATATATTTAATGGTATAGAGTGTTTTTGTTTCTTGTTATTTACACAGTGGTCATTTGTGTCTTGGTATCAACTTTTCCATTTATATATACACTTACACAGATTCCATATACTGTGTATGACATAATGGACTGTGTTTACTTTTTACCAACAAACACATGAGAAACAGGAGAAATTGATAAATAAGGGGTTGACAATTTCACTTCAAATCTGAAGCTATCATAGACAAAAGGCTATTCAAGATACATACTATTTAGTTTATAGACAACGGGTGGGATCCAGACCTTGTTAAGTGCATGAAATGAGTCACTCCTGGGCTAAACCATGTTGATTTCAGGGGAGTCATATTTCAACTGTTGCAAACAGTATTAGGGTTGAGAGGTGATGTTTTCTATCCCAAGTCTAAATAACAGTGTGATAGTAACGCTGGTCAGTATCTGTGTGCAGTAAGCAATTCAAAGATATATCCCTTCATGCAAAGAATACAATTAACTTGGCTTCCCCTGAAATCAACATGGTCTTGCCCTTGAGTAACTAAGTTCATGCACTTAACAAGGTCTGGATCCAGCCCAACATGTGTATGTTTGCTGTCAGTAGAACAACTTATTACATCCGGCATCATTAAAAAGGCTTAGCCACACCCACAAAGGGGAAGGGGAGGAGACACCTCCAGTCTTCAAGGAAGATGGGCTCAGTTCAAATGCCCTAGGGGCCAAATCACTTAGGAAGGAGGAGCTACCCCAATCATGGGACAAGCCACTTCCATTGTTATCATAGATATAAGATCTTTATGATCAGACACCATTTCCTTTATAACCCTAGAGATATGATTTCTGTGTCGTCATGCCCCCTCAGTAACCTGGACTATGAACATGGGTAATTCACCTGTACCTAACCCTCACATAATATATTCCTTCTTGTCCTCAACAAAACCACCAAAACGCCTGCTTTGGAAACAAAATGTGTGATCAATTAGGCAGTATGTACGTACTTACCATAAGTGATTCCACAGGTAAGTGTATACAGCTGAGATGTGCACTCATGTCTTCTCTCTTGGAAACTTCCTGTGGGAAAATCTTGAGTTAATCTTGGAAATAAAACGTTAAAAGTTAATAAAAAATAGCATGTTTTCCTGTGAGCTGTGTTGTGGGGAGTCAGCTGGGCGCTGTCACAGGCTGAGAGTAATCTTCCATTAACTCCGTAATTACAACTCATTTACTAGAAATGTCCCTCTGAGATTTTCAAACGTTTGGAAGTATGTAAATATTCTGCTATACAAAAGCTCATTATAGAATTACAGAAGATGGAACTTTGCCTTCCCCTCTAGAGAGCAGATTTAGAAAGCAAGTAAAGCTACAATTTGACACTGATATATAGCAAAGAATATGTTACTAAGGTGAGCACTAACAAACATACATATTAACAAACTAATACAACTAACACACTGACATACATTATACAAACTAATAAAACTAACACACAGTATACTAATAAAACAACTAACAAACTAACAGTAAGTATACTAACAAACTAATACAACTAACATACAGTATACAAACTAATAAAACTAACACAGTATATTAACTAATAAAAACAACTAACAAACTAACAGTCAGTATACTAACTATCTAATAAAACTAACATACAGTATACTGTACTAACAAACAAATACAACTGATACACTAACCTACAGTATACAAACTAATAAAACTAACGCATAGTATACTAACTAATAAAAACTGACTAATGTCACTATACTAACAAACTAATACAACTAACACACTGACATACAGTTTACAAACTAATAAAGCTAACACACAGTATATTAAGTAATAAAAAATAACTAACAAACTAACACTCAGTATACTAACATACTAATACAACTAACATACAGTATACTAACAAACCAATACAATTAACATACAATACACTAACAAACTAATACAACTAACACGCTAACAAACAATATACTAATAAAAACAACATATAGTATACTAACAAACCAATACAATTAACATACAATACAATAACAAACTAATACAATTAACACACTAAAATATAGTATACTGTACTAACAAATACAACTAACACACTAACATACAGTATACTAACAAACTAATATAACTAACTTATAGTATACTAACAAACTAATACAACTAACATACAATATACTAAAGCTGGTCATACACTAGATCCCTCTAGTGTGTGGGAAAGATTTTCTTTTAACGCCGATAAAACGCTCCAAAAACGCTAGGGTCCGATTATCTCATCGATCGGAATTCCTGACTGATAAACGGACCCCAACTGTGATTTTTGGAGGTGCCTAGTGTTCTGTAACGCTCTGCTCTCTCTCCCTCTGTGTAAAATGACTGCTGGACAGACATTTAACATAGAGGGAGAGAGGGCAGAGCGCTGCAGTACCCCACACTGACTGGCTGCAGTGCTGTGTCCTCTCTCCCTCTGTCTGGGTATACATCGCTGTATTTACAATCAGAGGGATAGAGGACACCACGCAGCAGCCTGTCAGTGTGAGTTTTTCCATTGATAATTTTTTTTTTGCAGCCAACCAAATAAGTTGGCTGCATGGGTCTCCTGAAAGGAGTCAATCAGAGAGACTGCAGACAGCCAATAGGCTGGCTGCAGACTCTACAGCAGAGATTATTACCCCCAGCCTCTGCTGTGTGTATGGGGCCGATATCTTTCCCCAGGGGAAAATCGTCCCATTTATCGGCAGCGAAATACTGGGAGCGATAATCACTCTAGTGTATGGCCAGCTTAACAAATACAACTAAAATACAGTACACTAACAAACTAATACAACTAAGAAATTAGCATACAGTGTAAACTAATAGAATTAACAAAGTAACATACAGCATATTAAAAAACTAATACTACTTACACACATATTAACAAACCAACACAATTAAATTACAATACAGTATATCAACAAACTAATATAACTAAGAAACTTGCATACAGTTTACTAATAATCCAATACAACTAACATACAGTATGATAACAAACTAATACACTAGTAAAGCACTATGCACTATCCAGGCATATAAGTACTGAGATTTTAAGCTCTCACAGTCACATGGGCCTCCATATATATATATAAAGCTGTTCAAATTGCATTTTGCAGGGAAAAATTCTCACATTAACTCAAAAGTGTAAATTTGATGGAGAATGTAAAGAGGAAACGATGTTGCCCATGGCAACCTGTCAGACCATGGATTCATTTACCAAACACATTCTAAAAACTGATAGCTAGGATGTAAATGGTTGCTATGGGCAACACCTCCACTTTCATCTTTAGAAGCTCTATTATATAATACCCCAATGCCCCTTGTTCTCTACCCACTGCCAATGTCCAGTCAGTGTTTAATGCGCATATTGTAACATCTTTTGGCACTAGTAAAACGAAAACTACTTGCAGAGACTAGATTTACTGTAGTGTGTATGGTGTCAATAAAGCTTGAGGATACAATGTTTACTTTTACCATTCATATAAATGATTGGTCGCATTACACAGTAAATGTAAACGATTAAAATAAAACATACACTGAAATCAGTCTTATTTATACAACATGAGGTATTTGTAAAAAGCTAAGGAAAAGCAATAAGTAATCATGCAATGGGCTGAGTTGATGAATTGAATAAGTAATAGTTCTTGTTGTTATGATAAACAGCTACTGTCTGCGAAGGAAGCCGCTCCTGCCAGTTCCACAAACTCAGCACAAAATAACTTCCTTGTTGGTGGAAACGGAATCTAAATGATGTGAATATTAAATAAAGCAGATGAATGCACTGCAATAGTCTAGTGCATACAGATAAATGAGATTCAGGTTACAGGTAAATGGATGAGAATCATGTGTGGTCTACCATTGTGCTGTGTTGCGGCACAGTCACTATAGGGACACAGTATTAAAGGGAAGGAAGAGCAGACCCTCCAACATGACCCATTCCATCAGGTAAACAATACTCCACTCCAGAGCTTCCAACTGTCACTCACTTGGTTTTAATGAATTAACTTACGTTTGAAGAACATTTTTCTCTTTAATAAAGGTGGTTACCACAGTAACTGAGTGTTGGACGCTCGGGAACAGAGTATTTGAGGGTCTGGAAGAGGATGTACAGTTATGAGAACATTACAGGGGCAGGTTTGGAGGCGTCCTGAAACTACGAGTCCCAGCATGCTATGTCAGATATCAGCTATGCCCATGCAGTAAAATAATGCTGGGTCTCGTAGTTTGGGGCTGATCCAGAGTGTTTGTGCAGTGGAAATACAAATACAGGGCCCATGTCCTATCAGTGTTCCGTCAATAGCAACTATGGATAGGGAGTAATGCAGGGTTGCTGACTCTCCTGGAATGTCCGGGAGACTCACAAAATTCGGGCAGTTCTCCCGGAATCCCGGCACAGCCGGCAAATCTCCCACAGAGGGCTTGATGACACAATTTGCATTGTCAAGCCCCGCCCCTATCCCAAGGAAACCTAAAAGGATTTAATTAATAGTCAGGAGACGGGACTTAATGACACAATTTGCATAAATTGCGTCATTAAACTCCGCCCCCTGCATGCATCTGTGGCTTCCCTCTGGGATCTCCCGGAGGGAAGCTATTAAAAATTGGCAATCCTGGTGTCATGAAAATGAGATTTTACACCTTACACGCACCCCTATGTGACACCATCAGCTGTGGGACCGGGACAGTAGTCCTGGCTGCCCCCCCGCCGATGGTGGCCCTGAACTGCACTAAACCGTACACGTTCCACCTTGTTCCACTAGTGCAGAGCACACAGACGCGAATGCAGGTGCATAAGCCACTTTGTACCACTTTCTGGTGCTTGCTCCCTTTGGGCCGTATGCAGAACGTGTGCACATACGCAATCTATGTTGCAACAAGTAAGCTCTGCATACGGCCCTTTGTGCACACGTGCGCTTACACCGCCAACCCCCTGGAAAGTCACAGGTTGGCCAGGTCAGGTAAATTCAGCTCAGCCACATGTGTAGAATGGAAAAGTATCTGCATTCCGGTCTGACTAAACACGGACAATAGGGTAAAATAGGGTCTCTAGGGACCAGATTTACTAAACTTAGGGTTTGCAAAAGTGGAGATGTTGTCCATAGCAACCAATCAGATTCTAGCTGACAATTCTCTAGTATGTAATAGGAAAGTGAGAGCTAGACTGATTAGTTGCTATGGGCAACATCTCCACTTTTCCAAACCCGCAGCTTAGTAAATCTGGCCCTAGGTCTTGTCCTTTAGTTTTAGGTATATATCAATGTAATTTCTGAACTGTTTACACGTCCTAGAGGCAAATAAACAGAAAAGCGTTACCTCCGTCTGAAACCCTTCTACGAGAATGGCCACCAACAGGTTGAACAGCACATAGTTCCCAAACGTCATGAGTGCGATGAAGTAGAGGGCGGCCCATGATGACGTGGAGGCCATGCCATTGTACAGAACCTTGTTCCAGTCTTCTTGCGTTAAGATCTATATTGGAGAGTTGCATAATTAGGAGAGATCCAGTCATTCCGAGGCGTGATATGTACACGCAGAACCTCACAATACCTGGAACACAGTCACTGTCGCCCACAGCAGGGAGTCAAAGTTTTTCCTATCTGGAAGTGTGTCTCCATCTTTCTCAGATGCAAATTTGCAGCCAAAAAGGTGCATACCTAAAATGCTACCAAAAACAACATAAAAGTATATAAATCCCCAATAAAAAGACAATTTCAGCAAAAACAGGATGTGGGCTTTCAAAAGCGCAGGACTGAAAATGTATATATTTTACAATAAAACCTAAAAATAAACTTGTTGTGTAATCCCACGGCAGATCTGTAGACTGAGGCTTGGAATTTCTCCCGCTGAGACCCCTCCAATGTTGCATGACCACCTTACCACAATCATGGCTGATATTAAACACTCCTAGAACATCTTTACTGAAGTCCACGGGTTATATAACCCCCTGACAACCCCTCCCCCCTTTCTCTACATCACAGAGACTTCAACCTTATCCCCAGTGGCTTCCATTGACTAATTTTATTAGCCAGATGTGATAAGACTTCATTTTCCATGTTCTTTAATTGTTTAAGATGTGATAGTATTTATTACTATACTACTGTCAAGGTTTCTGTAAATATAGAAACATTGAAGGTGGCGGCAGATAAGAGCCACATGGCCCATTCATTCTGCCCAGATGTTTATTTATAACTATACTGACTCTAGATCCTTTTTTACCCTCAATTTAGTGTAAGATTTAGGATAAAATAACAATAATCGCACCGATCTTTGAATAAAGTGAAAGATGTGGTATCCTTAGCAATGAAAAGTGCTACACAGCAACTCAATAACTAAGTAATCAAACACAAGAGAAGAGCCTAAAGGAGGCTCAGTATAACTACTTAACAGTACACACACCGGGGCTGATTCAGAGCTGTACTTACACCTTTTTTTTTAGGTGTAAGTGTAGGCCTGAGAGATACCATGTTAAACTGCAAGGGGAGGCAAATCTACATTGTGAAACCAGAATTTAAATTAAGAGGAGAAATTTCCTAGCTCAACTTTAATTTACAAATTAAACATAAAACTATGCAGTGTTTGAGTTCTATGTGCAAAAGTAAAGTATTTTTCCAGCATGCAAAAGAATGAAAATAAACTAGCACCCCTCACATTGCAAAATGGTTTAGCCGAGCTGTACACTTGTACCTGTTTTTCCCTTGCTGCCAAACTCTGAATCAGCCCCACCTACGCCTAAGTAACTGGTTGCAATAATATGGTAAGTGTATACTAAACAATTGCAAAGTTAAACCATCCAAATTTATTAGTATCATTAAAAACAAAGCAATATAAACATATCGTATTGCGAAATATCCCACTACCTTCTGAATCAATAAGCAATATTGGATATACAAATAAAGTGCACACAGTGAATACAATTAGGATAGAAACAATACAGTATTGACCCCATTCACACTTAAGAAGCATCGGTATGTGTAGTAGCTCATTCATGCAATCTATGCGCCATTTAGGTACATAGATTAACTACGTACGATCTTTAAAGCCCGCACATAGAAGCTTAGGAAGGAGGAGGCGTGCCAAGGCAGCCTCGGGGAGGAGATGGGTGGGGATGTAGATTAGCCGGGAAGGGTGGTGAGAGCCATTCTCCGTATGTAGTTTCCTTCTTAAGAAGAAAACTACGCAAGGTAACCCAATGGCACTCTTAAGTGTCATTAGGTACCTAAAAAAGGGGGGCGGGTTCGGGGCAGGACAAGTGAGTTAGTTAGGTATTCAGACCTCTGTTTTCTGTGCCCGTACGTCCGTAAATAAGCGATTGTAGTTACTGGGCATGTGTAGTAATTTTTGTACGCTATTAATTTTTGTACACTATCTACGTTGCGTTTCGCTACGTAGATTGCGTAAACGTGGTCTTTAAGACCGCGTGTAAGCAATCTACGTAGTGAAATGCTACGTAAACTACGTACTAAAATTACTACGCATGCCCAGTAACTACAATCGCTTATTTATGGATGTACGGGCACAGAAAACGGAGGTCTGAATATGGGTCTAGGTGTGCATCTGTCTGCACCTAACTCACTCTTTACTCAGACCCATTGTCACATATACTCGTCCAATGTAATTTGCCTTGTTAAGGTCTCATGTAGATCACTCCCATAGTGTAGGCCAGAGATCAGCGTAACCTATTCTACCCAGGTAGGACTATTCCTTTCCGTCTAGCTTCCTCACAGGCACACTTCACCTTGCAAGGCAGGGGCTTAAGGACATGATTTATGCAAATCACATCATTAAACCCCACCCCCTTTCAATCACTACTGTAATCCCTAGTGTTCCAGAGGGTGGGCGGGGCTTGATGACCTAAGTAACTCTAGGGATTACAATAGAAATTGACAAGGGGGCCTCTCTTGTGGGAGATATGCTGGCTCTCCTGGGATATCGGGAGAACTGCCCAAATTTCTGGAGTCTAGCAGATATTCCGGGAGACAAAAAAGAATCTGTGGGTTCTGATGTAAACAGCCCTTATTCACATCTGCATTTGGCTCTGGATCGGGTGCGCACGCTTGGGCCCACCCTTGCTGTACATTGACCACGCCCCCCCACCCTCAACACGCCCCTCAGAACGCACGATGCCACAGCTGGAGTTGCGGCCAGATCCGAATTGTCCAGGATGGCGCATTCTTCCCTTCTGAGCATGCTCAGTAGGCAATCACGCAGAGAAATGTCACGACAGCTGCATCGGGTCTGGGGTTAGATCCAGAACAACGTCCGCGAGAGAAGTTACGCTAGCCGCTAGCGTAAATTCACACATTAGTACTTATGACGCATGCGCACGGCAGATGTTACACCACATAAGGCAAAGTGTAAGTGGCAGTCACGTATCGGTAGCGCATCAACTTAGGAAGGGGTGTGCCAGCCATACGCCACCAGTATTTATGCTTCGAAGGCGGGGTGAGGCATTTAAGTCGTACAGTATGGGCGTGCTTAGCTGCATAGCTACGTGTGGGAAGTCCGTCCGCTAGTGGTTACGCAGCGTAAAGTTAAGGTAGGGTATGGAAAGCGTAAAGCGCCTAAAATACGTACATGAGAGGGGTGTGCCGAGGGGAGGGCATAGAAGGTGCGCTAGCGAAAAACGCAGCATAGTAAAAGCGTAGCTCTGGATCTGGCCCATGGTGTGTACCTAACATGTATATAAAGGAAAGCTAATACATCTAAATAGTACAAGTGTCACCCACCACATGTGGCTTATGAGAACCGCGGAAGACGCTTCTCCTATATACAGGTTATTGTGTGGCCTTAAGACATTCTCGTCTCGTCCCCATTCACACAGAATGAGGTTACAGCAGATGAGAAATCTTCTCGCATGGAACCACAAACACACTAAATAAAGTATCTTTGGAGGATTGATTATAAAGGATGTGCTACAAGTATATCTGCAACAGACTAAAGAATCTTTATTAGTGCAGCAGATCAATAGCTGTTAAGGGTGAAGTTATATAAAGCCAATCACACACAGAAAAAGTCCTATGTGAAAGAACTACCTTTCCACAAAACTAGTATTTCATCGGCATTGACCCCTGTACAATACTAACGTTTTTAGTGACTTCTGTATAATGCAGACTGCAGCCTAGTGGCTGCCAACCAAAAGAGAGGATCCTAGTTACCACTGTAAAATACACAGACTATCATAGTAAGCACCACTCAATACAACATGTATCCTAGTTACCGCTACACAATTCAACATGTATCCTAGTAACCACCACACAATACAGACAGCATCCTAGTGATCACCACCCAATACAGACAGCATCCTAGTGATCACTACTCAATACAGGCAGCATCCTAGTGACCAATACACAATACAGACAGCATCCTAGTGATCACCACCCAATACAGACAGCATCCTAGTGAGTTTGTCTGCTTCTCTTATTCTCAATCCATTACCTTCCCCCATTTACCTGCTGTCTATCTTCCTACTCCCCAGTATAACTACATTTATGGTAATAGTAATTGACAACCACTTATTGTACTTTTTGTATTGACATTTGTTCTGGAAAATTGCATTTCCAATTTGCTTTATACAGCTTGTTATATATTCTGAATGCACAAATAAACAAATTTTGCATAAAAAAAAAAATGTATTAAATATTTTAGAAGTAATTTATTGTAAGTTAAATGTAGCAGCGGCATACAGGATCTAATGTGTAGTAAGGGACTTTGAGCAACAATCCGGAAGTGGATACAGAGTCTCTAATTAAACACAGCTGAAGGAACCCTGTAAAAGCATCAACATCAGACAGATCAACCACTTTTGAGAAAGGAACATATCCGAAACGCGTTAAGTGGTTGATTATACCGCCAGGTGTTCTGATCGAGGACTTTCTGCCGCAGAGAAAGCAGGTCTCCATCTTCAAGTGCCGAACGACTGGTGTTCTCCGGCCTGCCCCTGCTGCCCGTGGTAGAGACGTCTCCACATGTGACTGTGACTGTCTGCGCTAGGCATTTCCTGCTTATCTGGGGTACAGGTAGTTTCATTTGTCAGCCCTAGGCTTCTATTTATGATATTGTATTTTATGTTTTTATGTTAAAAGACACCTAGTAAAGTATTTGTTTTAAATCTAACATTGTGCTAAGCTTGGGACCTTTCTTGCTTCTCCGGGGGATCTGGGAACAGGACAACCTGGGTATATCTTTTCAATCCCCACGGAACATAGTTGGTATTAACTGCTCACCTACATGTATGGATGGTTAATCCCTCCCTATACCTATATAGATGAAAACGTTTTATATCTTATTATTTTATACAAATTAACATTTTACTTTCTCTGTTTTATCCCCATATTGTTCATCATCAACCTGGAGTACTGTTTTTTTCCCCACACGGAGCTATCATTGGACTATAGAACTATATGGGACTCTCTCTCTACCTCCTGTGTGCCGCTGCTTAGGTAGTGATATTTTAATATTTTGTACTTTATGTAATGTTTACATTTTATCAGGGATCTGATTGATTTATATAATTTATTGTCACACCTATATCCCAGCGCTGTCCCTTATCATCAATTTTCTTTTATCTGTTTCCATATTTGAGGGTTGGGACCCCTGGATGACTAAAGTCCGCTGCTAGGGATTTTTTTGTGCTTTTAAAGTGGTATACCCCCTTTTTTGTTCATCACTCCGTCGGATAGGGCGTGACATTCCTATGCAAGCCAATTATACGCATTGTGGGAGGAGGGAGGCATTTACATTGTACAGTATGGGCTGAGTTAGGCACTTAAACTACGACAAGGTGATACGTACGACCCGAGATACACAAGGTAAAGTTAAGGCGGGGCACTGAACACATAAGTTAGCGAAGTTATGTGCATGCAAGGGGAGTGTCAGGGGGAGGGGCATTATACCTAGTAGTGCGTAACTCAGGTACACTTGTGTACATAAAACGACCTTAAGTCTGGATCAGTCCCATTGCTCTTAAGACTGGGCTAGAATGCATCCCGATAGGGTAGCACAAAACAAAAAAGCGTCTGTGTTCGGATCTACACTGGGTGCAGTTGTGGCTGTGAGCAGTCTATGAGTGCTGAACACCGCATATAAATGACTTTGCTGGCAGCAGAGAGAGCACCATGTTGTCAGTTGCTGGAGAGTTATTCATACACAGTGCACTCATAGACAGCTGATTGCTGAGCACTGTTTAGGCGGTAGCTGACTGCACTGCACTGCACACACACTGGATAGATCATCAGCAATTTCTGACCCTCTGCAATGCGTTGAAAGCGTCACATTCTTATAGAGTGGTCTGAACTAGGTGATGGATTGTCAGCCCCCCTGGACATAGACCGTGACATGACCTGGTGCTGGTACATAGGTTCTGATGTAAACAGCCCTTATTCACATCTGCGTTTGGCTCTGGATCAGGTGCGATTGCTTGGGCACACCCTTACTGTACATTGACCACGCCCTCCCACCCTCAACACGCCCCTTAGAATGCACGATGCCACAGCTGGAGTTGCGGCCAGATCCGAACCATCCAGGACGGCTCGTTCTTCCCTTCTGAGCATGCTCAGTAGGCAATCACGCAGAGAAATGTCACGTCAGCTGCATCGGGTCTGGGGTTAGATCCAGAACAACGTCCGCGAGTGAAGTTACGCTAGCCGCTAGCGTAAATTCACACATTAGTACTTATGACGCATGCGCACGGCAGATGTTACACCACATAAGGCAAAGTGTAAGGGGCAGTCACGTATCAGTAGCGCATCAACTTAGGAAGGGGTGTGCCAGCCATACGCCACCAGTATTTACGCTTGGAAGGCGGGGTGAGGCATTTAAGTCGTACAGTATGGGTGTGCTTAGCAGCGTAGCTACGTGTGGGAAGTACGTCCGCTAGTGGTTACGCAGCGTAAAGTTAAGGTATGGTATGGAAAGCGTAAGGCGCCTAAAATACGTACATGAGAGGGGTGTGCTGAGGGGAGGGCATAGAAGGTACGCTAGCGAATGAACGCAGCATGGTAAAAGCGTAGCTCTGGATCTGGCCCCTGGTGTGTACCTAACATGTATATAAAGGAAAGCTAATACATCTAAATAGTACAACTGTCACCCGCCACATGCGGCTTATGAGAACCGCGGAAGACGCTTCTCCTATTTACTGGTTATTGCGTGGCCTGAAGACATTCTCGTCTCGTCCCCATTCACACAGAATGAGGTTACAGCAGATGAGAAATCTTCTCGCATGGAACCACAAACACACTAAATAAAGTATGTTCGGAGGATTGATTATAAAGGATGTGCTACAAGTATATCTGCAACAGACTAAAGAATCTTTATTAGTGCAGCAGATCAATAGCTGTTAAGGGTGAAGTTATATAAAGCCAATCACACACAGAAAAAGTCCTATGTGAAAGAACTACCTTTCCACAAAACTAGTATTTCATCGGCATTGACCCCTGTACAATACTAACGTTTTTAGTGACTTCTGTATAATGCAGACTGCAGCCTAGTGGCTGCCAACCAAAAGAGAGGATCCTAGTTACCACTGTAAAATACACAGACTATCATAGTAAGCACCACTCAATACAACATGTATCCTAGTGACCGCTACACAATTTAACATGTATCCTAGTGACAACCACACAATACAGAAAGCATCCTAGTGATCACTACTCAATACAGATAGCATCCTAGTGATCACCACCCAATACAGACAGCATCCTAGTGATCACTACTCAATACAGGCAGCATCCTAGTGACCAATACACAATACAGACAGCATCCTAGTGATCACCACCCAATACAGACAGCATCCTAGTGACTTGTAAATCAAACCACTAAATAGCGCTATGTCCTGCAGCACACCACTAAACTCCATACCCCTCCCCCCAATATTTGACCCCATCCTCCTTAGCTGTCCAGCGCCAATACTGACACTTTTTCTTTCATTCAGCATCCTAGTGACCAATACACAATACAGAGAGCATTCTGATGACAACCACCTTATACAAAGTGTATTCTAGTGGTTACTCACTGATTCAGACAACATCCTAGGGACCACCATTGAATACAGACATCATTCAAGTAACGACTCACCAATACAGAAAGCTAATGACCACTGACCAATATAAACAAAATGGTCATCAGTCTATTAGGAAAATTCCCTATAATTGTGATCTAATGCTCAATATCATCCAGAGATGTTTCATGTTTTTTTTTTTGCAATAATAGATCTACAATGAAGATTTCAGCTTTTTGATCCTTGAAATATAGGATAATTAAAGATCTACGGCTATTGTTTAGTAATTTAGGGCTGGATTAAGACCTTCATGCGTTTATGGCGCACACGGATTTCTGGCAGTTCACAAGGAATTAACTCCCCTGTCACTCCCCATAAGGCAGCCTTGAATCACCCGTGCGGATCAGGGGTCCGTTCGACTGAAGATGTGCATGGAAATGCTAAACCCCGCCCACACTGCAAGATTGCATGGTCGGATCTCTGGGTGTACAGAACTTCTGAGCATAGCCAGATAATCACCTGACTTCCGCAATCAGGGTGCGGAAGTCGGGAGACTTTATTAAGTCTGAATCCTGCCCTTAGTTCATTTACACAGAGAAATTAGTAATTCCTCTGGTAAAAAGGGGGTTTGATCAATTCTGTAGGTTAAAGACTCCCAATAAATCAGTGGATGGCAGCGTATACACAAGACATTCCGTGAAATGATTGATCAGGTCTAAGGGCCACAATAATATAATTACAGGTATCAGTGGTTGAAGTGGAAATTCACACGTGGCAGTATAGATATTTAGAAGTGGCAGTATAGATATTTAGAAGTGTCGGTATGGATATATAAAAGTGTCGGTATGGATATTTAGAAGTGTCGGTATGGATATTTAGAAGTGTCGGTATGGATATTTAGAAGTGGCAGTATAGATATTTACACTTTCAACCAGTTAGTACTCTAAGCACAACATAATTCAATAATATGCCAGAAATACAGTAAGACAAACTACAAACTTTTTTTGCAGATTTTTCTGCATAGTTATATATTTGCATGACTTCTCTTTTATTTTTTATTAAACATATTTACTGGTATAGTAAAAACAATTTACACTTCAGAAAATATTTCTTACTAGTCTTATCAGAACCTGCTCTACCACCTACACACAATAACATCAAGCTGATGGCACCTAGGGTGCATCATAAAATACTCCAAGGCCAATGTGTTGTGCCCAGGGTCATCACCCTCTTTAAGCTGGATCCTAACATGCTGAAAAGAACAGGCAGCTGCAGAACAGACATATACAGCCACCTGGCCAGTTCCAGTGCTGGAATAGACTAAATAGTTATATTGTACTATTTAACGTAGGCTGAATGGCGTTTGCTTAGCACATATAAAGGGGAGTGGGTTGAGCTGAGATTTTTCAGTGAGATTTTTGGGGTCCTTGGTCAGCACTGTTAAAACTTTCATACATTACATTTATAACTGTACTCTTAGCGTTAGTCAGCAGCCAATTTTTTGGCATCTGCGATGAAAGAACAAGACCGCTCAATCAGAGGTCGAAGTGGAAATTCAGAAGTGGCGGTATGGATATTTAGAAGTTGCGGTAAGGACATGTAGAAGTTACGGTATGGATATTTAGAAGTTGCGGTATAGACATTTAGAAGTGGTGGTATGGATATTTAGAAGTTGCGGTATGGATATTTAGAAGTTGCGGTATGGATATTTAGAAGTTACGGTATGGATATTTAGAAGTTGCGGTATAGAGATTTAGAAGTGGTGGTATGGATATTTAGAAGTGGCGGTATAGAGATTTAGAAGTGGTGGTATGGAGATTTAGAAGTGGCGGTATGGAAATTTAGAAGTGGTGGTATGGATATTTAGAAGTGGCGGTAAGGACATGTAGAAGTGGTGGTATGGATATTTAGAAGTTGTGGTATGGATATTTAGAAGTTACGGTATGGATATTTAGAAGTTGCGGTATGGATATTTAGAAGTGGTGATATGGACCAGATAGAAAATAATAGAAGTGAATGGAGATTTATAGATTAATAAGCAATCGAATCAGTGGAATAAGTTACGTTATGGAAAACTGTATACCCCCAATTTCAAGCTCATTTTCGAGCTCCCCATAAAAGCACCAGATGATCGAGCCTGAACTCTTCATATGGAAAGCAAGCTCAATAATCTATATATATAATGGTATATTTTTTCAAATGCGCGGATTCTACAACTTGGAGTTGCAGAGGACACGAATCAAAGTGAATGAAATAGCTTTTTCGGCTGATTGTGACTATTCTTTTCAAATAGTGTATTATTTAATTTATTTTTTGTTCAATATATTTTTTTCATGGTTTCAAAGGGACATCTGAAAGTGTAATACCCAGAATTTAATCCCATTCAGCACACTGAAAGAAAAATTAAATCAGCCAACATTAATTTGACACCTGCTATTTCTTCATGTTGTTTGTCACATGATACAAATAATTGCATTGATCAAGCATGGTTCATGGCCACAATGATATATCATTATGTCTAATCAGAGGTGTTTGTACAACCCACCTTCATGCTCAATGGACTCACTTTCTAAATATTCACCAGCCCTTACTAACAATACTGAAGTTAAACACTGGATGGGTCACATGACCTACATAATGCACTTTTGTTCCAGTCAGCGATTGAAGGATGAACCATTAACCATAGTAACACTTGCAGCTATAGCTTTCAGAAGATATGACCATTTTTTAAGAAGCAAGCACATTCATAATAAGGTAGAGCAATGCATGATCCCGGCTACACTGGGGAGTTCTGACAGTAAACATTCTACATTGTTTGGGGGATAGAGAGTGATAGAATTAGGGATTATTATGCTGTCCTCCTGACTCCCTTCTGTTACCTGTCATGTAGACACTGTCATGTACTGGTCAGTTAGGCTACTTATTGTTAAGCTGTGTAGTGTAATATATGGAACAATGGGCCTGTGTAAAGCACAGCGTATCGGCGTACACTCTGCCCAACACTCCCCCTGTGCGAGCGTATTTTCCCTCGCTTACGCCGGCTGAAGGCTACCCTAACTTCAGCCGACCTAAGCAAGGGAAAATACGCTCACATAGGAGTGTATGGTCGCAAACCCCTCCCTCCCTCATTAAACTAACTCCCCCCTCCCACCTACACTAACCTGAACGTAGTAACGCTGGGGGACACCCCCTCCAGCATTACTACGGCGCTGCTACGGACGCCCCGATCAACGATCGGGCGTTGCCGTAGCTACGCCGGGCAACATCTGCCTGGCGCATGCGCAGATTGGCTTTTAAGTCGATCTTACGCTGCTGGCTGGCGCCCAATAATGTAACAAGACTGTAATGCATCTTCTTCAAGGAGAATGTTGTATTTAGGCTTTTAATTGATTTGCAAGTCCAGGGGTGCTAACACCCAAATTTGAGTATATAAGGAGGTTAATATTGCGCGGAACCAAGAAGTCAAATATTGTGCCCAGAATTCACCTTTGTTCAGGTGGTAATAGATTACTAAGGTCACCTGGACTTGCTGTGACTTTTACTGATACAGGAAACCAAGTAAATAAGTAAGTAAGACATTCAATAGATGCAGATTTAATAGTTGGTTCCACTTGATGTATTAAATCTTTTTAGTACTACTGCAAGTAGAATATTCCATTGATGTATATTTTTTATAAAATAAACAAAAACAAAACTGAAATAGAATAAAAAAAAACCCTGAAAACAAACAAATACACCTAAGAAATCCAGCCATTCTTATTCCCTCATATAATGAGCTCTTATCAAAGCTTCTCAGAGGAAGAAGCAGATCATACCCAGAGTAACTAAACAAGTTCCATCTATCACTTACTAAAAAATAGAAGTTAGATCACAGAGCTACAATCTGATTGGTTGCTAGGGGCAACTTCTCCTTTTAGAAGCTTTGACATAAGCCTTTTTCTACACAAATTGGGCTAGATAAAGAGAACCTATTTTTCTCCGATCAGATAAGATACCTGATTAGTGGGATACATAGTTCTAGATCAGCTCTTTCCAGGCATCTGTTCACTATTTAACCAAAGTATTTCTAGATCTGACCCGTGGTTTTGTTAAGATATGACGTCAGAACTTGTAGCATCCTGATTCACCCCTAGCTGCTACGATGCTGGTCTCAGGTGCCACCTGTTTAGACATTTTACTAGATTTGCAGTATCAGTCTGCCCCTAGGGCTATTATGAGCTCAGTGCCTCCTGTTGTGGTATTTGTTTGATTACCAGCACCTGCTCAGCTAGTATTTATTACTGCCTCTTCACAAGCAGAATGCTGGTCATCGTTTTATCTGTTGCCTTTATACTGTGTGTGCTCAGTTTTTAGTTTGTATAGCCACCAGCCTGTTCTTTCCCTGCGGACTCATTGTAGACCTGCATCTGCTGGGTGTCTATTATATTGTTATTAAACTTTACCTTTCTCTGTCTTGTTTTGTCTAGCCTTATTATTTGTTTCTGTCCTGTGTTTTTTTAACCTGTACCTGGAACCTTTATCTGTACCTGAGTCTGTCTTGTCTGGATCCTGTTTTAACTGTTCCTGTGAATCTGTATCTGTGTCTTTTTTTTATCAGTATCCTGTCACCTTATTATGTATCTTGTCTTTATGCCTGTTTATGTCACTGATGTTTGTTTTTTTGCACAAAGCATAAAGTACCCAACAACCTGTTTTGCACTAATAAGCACTCTGCAATTTCAGCACAGTTCATGCTGGGTTGTTAGTGCATTACTGCTATACTGCACACAAATACCCCAGGCTGTTTCTTCACAGGTTATTAAACATACTACATTTATTGACAGTGCAACACTAAACCTGCTGATTCCTACCTGAAGATGAAGATAAACAGCATCAGTAACATGCAGAAGGTGGCAACATTGTCCATGGTCTTCATTAGCACCACAAGTTGGCGCTGCAGTGCTGGCATAAACCGCACCAGCTTCAAGACCCTCATAAGCCGAAACGTTCGCAGAACAGAGAGACCGCCGCCCTGTTGTCCAATGATCTCCCACACACTGCAGAACAAAGCAATAACAGGTGAATAAAACATGATTTAGTGGAGCAAAAAATTAACATCAAAACACAATGGTGAAAATACACAAACTGATAATATAGCATTGCATTTTAAAATGGTTATATTGCCGGCAATCCAGCATCTGGCCATCTTGGATGTTACCATATTTAAATGATTTTGCTAACGAATAGCCTGTTTCCAATAATCTGTGCCGCCGCACTATAACTAAAGCTGTTTAGTGAGCCAACACGGGAGTAATTGAAATAATGGCAGAACAGGGTTAATCCTAGATTTATTGAGGCTCTATTAGGTCACATGACTTGTATGTCAATTATACTCTAGGTCTGTTTGCATCTCATGGAACTGTAAGCATTGGAAAGTGCTAAGAGGTCTCTCACATCTACTCAGATACACAAAGATTCAGTAAATTATCTATAATCGAAATGGCACAAAATACTCTTGTGAAACATCCCATGTTTTAAACAAAGTTTATACATTAAACTCCCGCTCATTGGACTGAATCCTGAAATATGATTTTATCTGCTTTATCAATGCATCTGGGCGAGGCATCCAGGGCCCTACCTTAAAATATCTGATTTGCACTTAAATTGGTGGCTGATCGAATTTCTGTATCAATCAACAGTACGATTTCCCAGCGAATACTGTACGTTGTAATTCTTATACCCCTTTGCTGTGTGTGCATGAGCAAATTACAAAGATTGACATTTTTTACGATTGCATGGAATACAGTTATTGGAAGTCTGGATCCCATCCAGAGATGCAAATCTTCCTAATTTGCAAGGTTCTGATGCAATTATCCTATAATTCAGGGCAGGAGAATGGGACAGCCTCCAACATTTGGTGCAGACGTTAAGGTCAAGGTCAGAGGGTGAGGTCAATCCCTGTCAGCCCAAAGGGTGGGGTCACTCCTCAGGGCATGTTTTGATAGCCTGAATCATGTCATTAAGCTTCCTGGTGCCTGTCAATTATATCCCACCTATGGGATCTCCCAGATGGAAAATAAATAAGTTGGCTATGGTGTAGGTGCCCCAAATGTTTGCTTTGTTTCTAGAAATCTTATTTTTTGTTGTTATATTTTATGTGTAGAACTAGTATCAGCAGAAACAACAGTGCCAGCCAAAATGAGCCATGAATTGTGACTTTCCTCTGCGATTTGTAACCATGTTCCTTGGTTTGCAGATATCACCACTTAATAATAATCCACAGCCAAGTAACCTACCAGCATGTTCTTAGCGTATGGGAGGAAACCCATGCAGACATGGGGAGAACATACAAACTCTACACAGATATGGCCTAGTCCAGGAATGGAACTCAAGACCTCAGCACTGTGAGACACAAGTGCTATTCACTCAGCCACCATGTTCCCTCTGTGGTCCCCTGAGAGAAACAGGCATTAGCTTAAGTGGTCCTCCCAGATAGACTGAGACCAGAGAAGGGAGCAGTAGAGAACAGAGCAACCTATTCAGGTCTCTCTACAATAGTGACGCCAAACTCTGCCACAGGATAGGTGGAATGGTCCTGACTTATGCGGTGCTCACACTTCTGCTATAGCTTAAATCTGTAGAGCACATTACCCCGGCCATCATTTCACCACTGTGTACTGTAGGCCATGTCTTAAAACACATCTTGAATAACAAGAACAATGTTGGCCAACGGCCCATCGAGATGGCTCAAAAATAGGCAATATTTTTTAAGTAAGGTAATACAGAGGTTACAATCTAAAGACAGACTAGACAAATTGGACCTGTTTGTATTGGACCAGAGGAATCTGCGAGGTAACCTAATTAGTATACATAAATATACCCAAGGTTAATTCAACATCCCGTGTAATGATCCATTCATACGGAGCAAGAAATGTGTAACTGTGACGATAACATCTCTTACTTGTTTCTGTAAGAAATTGTGCCGTTGCCTCGGGTTTACGGCTTAATTAGATTTGTGATCTTATGTGTAGGAAAAAAAAGAGAATAGACCTCAATGTTTAAGATGCTGAAGTTCAGTTTTGGCTCCTGAAATTCCATGACGTGTAATTACCAAGAACAAAAGAAATTTGATATACATGTAAATGTTTCTGTACACATGGACCATGTATTTTAAATGTCTATGCTATAAATAAAGTGGGTCCCCCTTCCATCTGACGACATCGGTGTCCTATGACTAGCATGGAAAATCTGGGTTATTGTTAACACTCCAAGAATGAACTTTACTTCCAAATAAATGCAACTCCTTGGAAATGATCAGAAGCAAGATTTCATGAAGAATATGACTGGTCCTGGAAAAAGGGGTTTTTATTTAAGCTAGAACAAATTCTCCATTAACAAAAATAAAAACATGCAAATGTTGAGTTTCTAAAGAGTGATTAAGATGTGAATGGAAGGGGTGTGGGCACCTTCTAAGAATGGCCATATTTCGATAGGGCCGTTTTCTCCCAGCCAGTTTTGAACTGGCTGGGATATCGATTGCTTATGCCTCGATGAGGCATAGTATTCGATCCCTGTAGCACCGAACACGGTGCTCTGATAAGTAAGTCTAAAAACTAATCCCAACCCTTCGCTTAATTTTGACCCGAACCCTCCCCTTCCATTACCCTAACCCTCCCTTCCCTGCAGCCTGACCCTAACCCTCCTGTTTTATGACTCTAACCCTAGCCCTCCCTTTCTAAAAGCCTAACCCTAACCTCCCTAACACTAAAAATCCCCGGAAAAGTTACCCACCTCAGCGGCGGGGTCTGCAGCGTGTGCGGCGGGTCCGGCGAAAGTGAATGGGTCAGCTATTCATAAAAAATAAAAATCTAAAATGGCTGCCATTCGAAATAGAGACAGCTGATAAGTAACTTTCGACTGTCTCTATTTCTAAAGGCAGCCCATCGGAGCAGGGACTCCCACTGAATGGAAGGGTAGCTCTGGTCTGTAAGCAAGGACTGAATCCACAATTAATAACGTTACCCAACTTACATAAAAGTGTAAATCAGTTTTTGCAAGCGGAACGCAATTCTTTACGTTCAGAGTTCTGGATGTTTGGGGTGTGACTGTCCTCTGTACATTTTAGTGACCCCACTGGGGGTGAAGCATTTCAATTGTACATTATGGGCAGCTCAACTTGAATACCCCTCATTTTGTTGCGCCCATGGTGCCCGTCCTGATTCAGAGACCTTGCATGTTGTTGCAGTATATAAATTAGGGTAAAGTGAGTTTTGCCTTTAAAAACAGTCTACACAAATTTTGTCCAGATACATGATAAGATCCTTGTTTGTGTCAACCCAACCAATGCTAAAACTATACAACGTAGAATGCCCAGTAGATCAATGTGGACACAAGCCATCCACTACTCTTATTTTTATCTCTCTAAGCCCTTGGCATTGGGCATTACTGTGGAAAATTGTATGAAAGCGATGCCAAAATGTCAACCCTACACCATAAACCTCAACATTCCTCTCCAGTTATAAAGAAGTGTTCAACAGAGTGTACACTCTTTATTTGTCTATCTCTTTATAAACCTTCAGTAAATCAGAAGCATTAGAGAAAATGTCTAACATGTTATACAGTTTGTCATAATAATGTGTAGTGGCACAGTGTAATAATAATAATAATAATAATAATAATAATAATAATAATACCTAATTATAACGATGATGCCATCAAATATATTGTAAGGGTTCTTAATATATCCAAATGGACCATAAACCAGCAGTTTTAAAACCATTTCCAAAGCAAATAAACTGGTAAAGACGATGTTACTGATTTCCAGGGCGTTGGTGAGTTCTTCTGGCTGTAGAAGACGTATAGTGGTTAACAAGGACAGTAATGACAACACTAGCATCACATAAGGAAAGCAAGTAATATGACTAATAATGGATTAGGTTTAACAGGGCAGCTTCTAAAATGTGTAGTAATGTCAATAAAGATAATCCCTCTATATAGAAGGCAATCAAAGCTTTTGGAACCTGTTCTGCTGAAGTTAGTTTGAAAAGTGAGAATTTAAATACGACTGTATGGAAGTTTAGAAGTAAACTCAGATCCATGATGTTTATAATTAATGCAATAGAAGATAATACAACCAGACATCAACTTTGGACACTGGTTGTGGTATTACTTTGTCTTTTTCTGAATCAACAGCGTTATCTAATATAAAAATAAGGACAACTTGGTGGAAAGGTTTTAGTAATAAATTATGCCCATATCCCCCCCCTGCATTCAGCCCATGTCCAACTTTCCACCTGTTTACTTTTTATTATCAAACTCTGTATTTGGACCTGTTTTAATACGATAATATATTTTTTTGTATTTTTTTTTCATTAGTCTAAGATATCTGTAAATGGACCATCATAACCTCTATGATTTTCTATGTATTGGTCTCGTATTAAATTTACTGTTTGGCCGGTTAGAGGGCTACCTAAAAATTGCCAGCCAACTCTTGCGAAAGCGGTAATTTGTAGTATTACACTATATTTTATTGCACACTACATACATTATGGGCCTGATCCAGACCTACGCTCGGGTGCGTTTTTACGATGGTCGTAAGCGTAAAAAAGGCCATTTGTACTTACTGCGCATGCGTGGGCCAGAGAAATTCTGAGCGTATGGGCCTCATAACTACGCTCGAGGGGGCGTTCCTGGCATACGATTTTTGTAAATACGCACTGAGGGCGGGATGAGGCATTTAAATTGTACAGTATGGGCGTGCTAAGCGTCGTAACTACGCAAAGAGCTTACGGCCGGCCGCGGTTACAATCAGAAAAGTTATGGTGGGGTTTGTTGGGCGTAAAATTGGGCAAGAGTAAGTAGGAACAAGGGAAGTGCCTATGGGAGTGCATCGTAGGTACGCTGGCGTAAATACGCTACACACATGAGCACTTCATGAGCGTAGGTCTGGATCAGATTTAAGGTCGTTTTACGTACGCAAACTTGCCTAAGTTACGCACTACTAAGTTTCATGCACTTCCCCTGGCACGCATGTAACTTAGCGGACTTACGTGTTCAGAACCCTACCTTAATTTATCTCTGGTCGTACGTATCGTCCTGTCGCACGTGTACCTAATCCAGCCCACACTGTACAATTCAAATACCACCCTCCACCCACAATGCGTATAATCAGCTTGTGTAGGTACGTCACTATCGTACGGAGTTACGTACAAGTTACGTACAATCAGAGTTACGATCTGTAACATCAGCCGTGTGCATGCGCAGTGCGTTCCCTCAGATTTACGCATGCCACGTGCAGAAATAAGCTGTTGTTATTAGGTCTGGATCAGGCCCTATTTACTTATGTAGCTCTTTATTTACTAATAAATAAATAAAAAACTAAAAACAATGAAAAATAATCTGCGAATAACATACATTGTCTTAAAAAAACCAAGCCCTAATTTATACAGGACACATAAGTTGGTTTAATAAAATTTGAGCTTAGTGTTTATTAATGTACAAGATTATACAACCGTTATATTTAGGATGCACAGGTTATTAAAACACTTTATACATAAAATGTCATTAACTATCAAGTTTAGATCTCTTGTATTAGATCTCTTTTATTAGATCTCTTGTATTAGATCTCTTGTATTAGATCTCTTGTATTAGATCTTTTGTATTAGATCTCTTGTATGAAATGTGATCTGTGATCACATAGGGCGTCGGAAATATTTAACAGTATTTTCTTTGTATTACTACATGTCTGAGTCAATGTAATCCTTAGTGTATGGGAATATTGCAGTGTATGCGGAATTCAGCTTAATATATGGAAATGCACATGTCAGATGTTACGCAATGCATCTCCAGGCAAACTTAGTCCCATCCTCCTGAAGATCCGTCCGACAGGTGGACCATCCCCTCCGCCGGCCTAAACTCTGTAAGGTGTGCTGGGGGGAGCATTTAAATTTTACAGCACGGGTCAGAGATCAGTATCCGTGCGGATCAGCGGTGGTAAAGACTGCCGATCCTCACAAGACACTTAAGGCTGCCTTATGATAGCGTAACCAAGCTAAAGTCCACACGAGGGGAGGGGAGTTCACTAATATCTTCCGTGTGGACTGACAGACCTTCATGTGTGCGGTAAACCCATAGAGGTCAGGATCCGGTCCTAGGTGGTCCATTTGATGCCCTCTTATGTTATTAAAGTGTATTCTATAGAAACTATGGGCCAGATCCAGAACTAAGTCCGACAGGGGACTTACGCAAGACATTTGCTTAAGTCCCCTGCCCCTTGCGCATGTTCCCATATGTTCCGGCAGCGTAAGGACTGGCTTACGTAACAAAGTTACGTACGTCAGTGCTTGCGCTGAAGGGGCTGACCCTTCATTTACGATGGCCGTATCACCGCCATACAGGCGGGGATAGCCATGTAAGTGAGGGGTCGGGGGCGGGGAAGCCCCATAACAACTAGGTCTACGGCCGTACGAACGCAGATCTAGGTCCGTATTCCGAGTACCGGATGTATAACATATATGTCTGGTGTTTAGCGATTTTTACTACTGCGCATGTGTAGTCATTTTTTTACGTAATCTACGTATCTTTTTCTTACGTAGATTGCATAAATGCGGTCTTTAAGAAAAGGATAAGTAGATTACGTAAAAATCGCTAAACACCGTATATGTTATACGTCCGGTACTCTGAATACGGGCCCTAGTCGTAAAAGTTAAGGTAGGAACTTGACTCCCGACGCATGCACTCCCCACTACGGCTGCGTAACTACGGACCCCAGCATGCACGTAAAGCGTTTTGGGGGTCTGGATCTGGCCCTATGTATGTATTAAACTCAGAAACAGACATAGATCATCTTGAGGTCTGTGGAGAGCCCTAATAACGGAATTTACTGGCTACGGACTAATACTTGTGGAAGTCTTAAGTTTGACTCTGTCGTAATAAAAGGGAATTGCACATGATGCCTTGATTCCCTTCTCTGTGGGCCATTAAATACCCCTCGGGGTAACTTATGACATGAGCTCATCAGTTACTATACAACGAATGCATCATGTGTGATGGTGTAAAGGTAATACCTGTTCGTGATATTCGATGCCCATGCTCAGGGTATTAATCAGAATTGCGATCATTATCCCTCGGCCAAAGTACTTGCTGTCCACAATCTTCCTGAACGTCTCGCACACCATCTTCCACAGCTTCAGCAGCTTGTTGGGGTTTTTCGTCCTGACCTTTGCCTTCGATGGCTCCGGCTTTTCCCCGCTCAGGTCTTCCTGAGTGAATTCGTAGACACTATCACTGTCAGATTCCACGCCATCATTGTCAGGGAGCTCTGGCTCTTTGCAATGAGAACATATCTCTGACTCCAAGGGTTCAATGTCGGAACTGGCACTTTGGACGGAGATCTTGCAGGATCCCTTGCAGATACCTAAGGGCAAAGGGCACTGATGAGGATAACTTACTACAAGTGTTACAATGCTTAGCAAAGGAAATTCAAGGTGCATTCACGCTCTAAGGTCTCCTCTCTAGATGGAAGCAGGTAGAACTTAGAGTAGGTGGTGCAAGATGTGGGCATTCGTTACAGTTATGGGAGACAGATGGCAGCACCATCCAGTTCCTACAATGTACGTGTCACCGTCTGCTGGTACGAGCGTTTTAGACACTGAGGGCCCAATTCCATTAGCTCTGAAAATTTTTATTTGTGGATTTTTATGCACGCATGCAAATTTTGGCTACCGTAAATGATGGAAAAAGCGAATCGCAAGCTTTTCCCAGTCATCGAGGCAACCTGAATCGGGCCCTATCCTCCGTTTTATCCATCTACGTTAGTTACCACACGTCGACATTCATCGTCAGTGGAGTGAAATATGCAGAGAAGGTGTAATAAATGTAACGTTGAAGGACACACGGTTCCCAGTAGTGCGGCTGTTGCACCAACAATTTTCCAATGATCCCAACACAGCCCCAACAAAGCTGTCACAGTGGCCATGCGGTTGTGGAAGTTGTGAAAAATGTTGCAGTTGAGGGAGACTATGTGGAAAAGTGACAGTAGTTTCAGCTTCCTGGTGACCTTAGAACTTGAACGCCTCTCGTATTAATTTCACAGATAACGTCAGGTGGTGCACAATAACAAATAGTTGCACTATAACACACAGTAGACCAAATCTACTTAATATTCAATGCTGGACCCAGCATTCTATGCAGGTGAGGATGCAATTGATTTGATAAATGAGGTTCATCCTAATTGGACTATCTAAACCTATAACCCCAACACTTTCCCCATGGTAAGAGATGTGTTGGGCCACATTCTAATAATCTGCTATAGTCGCCATCCTAGATATAGCCAAAATAATCTCAAGAATTCAACTCAGCTACACTATAAAAACATATGGGATCCCCTTCTTGGGTGAGGTTTACCGTTACGATGGTCTGTTTTGCGACAGAATGGTTTCCATTTTTGATTAGGGGAGAGCTGCGAAGATTAAGCACCCTAAACCTCTGTTTCCCGCAGCCTAACTCTAACCTTCCAGCCCTAACTTTCCTCTTCTTGAGCCCTAAGCCTCACCCTCCATGTCCTGCAACCTAAACCTAACCTTCCCCTTAAGCACTAACCCTAACCCTTGCTTCTTGAAGCCTAACCCTAACTGTCACTTCTTCAGTCCTAACCCTAACCTAAGCCCTCCGCAGCCACTGCTGTCGCTATTGGTAATATGTCGATATAAGCACCCATTCCCAATAGCAATTTTCCAAGCATTTAGATGATACAAGCCGCCATTCAGCTGGTGACTGCGTCATTGTCCAAACAGGGCCGGCTGGCCAGCCCGCCAAGCGCATCCCACGTCCTAAGTGTCCACAACCTCTCATAACCTCTCAACCTCCACAATCATTAAATGGTTCCCATGGCCGGGGCAGATATCGGGTGTTGGCAATGCCCTCAGATGCCCAGCCAGTTCGATCCTTCCCAACATGACTGAACCACCACAGGGTGGTCAATAACCATTCGTTAAGGCTGCTTCAATGAACTATTCACGGAGTGTGAAATTTATTCATATCTTTCAGAAACATTTGAATAGAATACATAAATATTTTGCTATATTTTTTTGACTACAGAATACTTTAAAGAGAACAGAAATAATTTCCAAAGGCACCACACCGCCCCCTTTCAAAAATATAATTTTTTTTTTAAGTAAAAAGAGAGTGAAATTCATTTATATATAAAATAAAGAAAGCCACTAGCCACCTTTATGGACTGGATGCATCTCTACTAAAACCATGTAACCAGTTGTGAGTGACATCTCAGTGATAATTTGTCCTTATTAGCATAAAGAAAGTATAACAGTATTCCGGGACCCCTGCCAGACGCCCAAGAGAAGTTTTAAAATGAATTACGTTAACTCTGAATACATTAATGTATGGAAGAATAATCACTCGCCTGCTCGCACGCTTGTGATGTTTAACTAATTCCAGCTGAGATACAAAATGGCGGTCTCTCCCTTGGGAAGCTGGCAAAGAAAGAGCAAGACAAGCACCCAATCACCTGTGAGGTGAGGCGCAATATCATCCAGCGGTTACCAGCTCAACCTTCCGCGGCTCTGATCTAGGCATAGTGCATTCTAGGACAACAATGGAACATTAAGACAGACAGCATCAGACATCCAGACAGACGGCATTACCTGTGCTCTGGGTCTCTAGAAGCCTGTTCATTGAAGTGTAAACTGGCCCTGCGTATATATTGGTGTCACTTGTGATCACTGGGCTCTCTTCCACCTCCCCTTGTTCTGTTTTCTTCTGTAGCTCGGGGGACACGTTTGGGTGCACGGTCGGGTAGTTTTTATTTCCTAAAATACTTCTTTGGAGGACTTCTGCACTTGGCAGAACCGTAGCGGGTTGAGCATAGACGGGCACACAATGCAAGGGTTCGAGGTGACAGTCGGCATGGTAAATGCTGTGGATGGACTGTGTGTTGGAGGCAGAAGCAATGGGGGAGGTCTGCGCCCCTGGAAACGATAGCATTAATCTAGTTCCATTATGAGGAGAGCTGTTTTCCACTTCGCTGAGCTCCGGGCTGGCCTGTGGTGCCTGCAGGCTCCCGTTCCCCAGGTGATAATGGTGATGGTGATGGTGGTGATGATGGATTAGATGGTGCACAGAAGACCTTCTCCTCCTGTGTGCGCGTTTCGGTTTCTCGGGGTTGCTCCTCACCACAGGGCTAGACGTGAAACCGACTTTAAAGATGGCCACTCTGTAGAACTGGACCAGCCGCTTACTCGCCTTACGGATCACGTACACCAAGTACTTGAGGAGCTCGTCATAGCAGCTGCCAGGTTCAGAGAAGCTGGCTAAGGTGCTGGCATTGGAGAGGAAGCGGACCCTCTGCTCCTTCATCAGCTGGCTCTCCCGCTGTTTGGTTTCAGAAAACTGAGTTGCTATGACCACTAGACATAGGTTGATCATGAAAAATGATCCAATCTAAAGAAATTTGAACCAGTTCTGAGATTAGTAAAACAGAGTCAAAAGACAGAACCATAGGAAATGCAAAAATACAATTATAATGTCTTACAGCACCCTTCGGAATTGTCACCTTACTCAATAATTCCACTCTTTCTTACGGTCTCTATTTTGCCTTTGACCTATCATAGTTGATCAGATAAGGTCACATGACTTCCTGCTATCTATAGAAGATGACATACTTTATCTGGAGTCTAAGGGCCAGATTTACTAAGCTGCGGAAAAGGAAGAGTGGAAATGTTGCAATAGCAACCAATCAGATTCTAGGTGACATTTTCTAGTATGTATTAGGAAAGTGAGAGCTAGAATTTGATTGGTTGCTATGGACATCTCAATTTTTCCTTTCTCGCAGTTTAGTAAATCTGGCCCTAAGGCTGCGCATCTAACTGCTCATAGAGCTATGATCCGAATACAAACTTCTGAGTTTTGTTCACCTCTGAAGTTAGTTTGTAGACATTTTTTCCACACTGCACAAGAATCCTCATTAATTAACTCAAAACCAACCTCTACACAATGATCGTGTCAAGCAGGCAATCTGGTAGTGTGCAGCTATGATGGCTTTGCAGAAATGCCAACAATATGTGCTCAGGTCGGATGATCTGATTGTTTAGCGCTCCCGACATATCTCAGACATGATATAACGATATTGTGTAGAGTTTGGACATTCCCCATAATCTGCCCACATTTCCACTAATATTTTACGACGTAACGTTAAATGAGAAACAATAACTGACAACTGTGTAAGAATTTCCATTTTCTTATGATGAAACACTTAAGGACGACCCGGCTGTTGGAAGCCAGCCCATGGGGTAGATCCAGAACGAAGTACGCTAGCCGGAGACGTAAAAACGCTATTTTTTATGTAGTGCGCATGTGCGTGGCAGATGTTCCGCCACGCTCTGAACGTACGTACCAGCCACGTATCAACAGTGTAACTACGAACAAAGGGGCGTGACAGGCATACGACACCCGTAATTACGCTTCGGAGGCATTTAAATCGTACAGTATGGGCGTGCTTAGACACTTACGTATGTGAAGCCTTTACATACATCAGTAGTTACGCTATGAAAAGTTAAGGCAGGATTTGGGAAGCGTAACACGGCCACAGTACGTACGAGCGAGGGCAGTGCCTAGGGGAGTACATAGAAAATATGCTAGCGTAAATACGCTATGCGATGAAACGTAATGTGAACATAGATCTGGATCTAAGCCCATGTGAGTATCCACGGTTAATATTGTTTACACAAGGATGTCTGATCATTATACTATACTCCTATACTCTCGCACCAAAATCAGAAATCTCTACGGGCCCTGTGTCCATACTACATCCTAGATACATCTGTGCTTGTATCATACACAGTTGTTTTGTTATTGGGGGGTAGTGTCGCTGTTTGGAATAATATGGTTGAGATGAGAATGTTAAATATAATTCTTCAGAGTTTGAAAATAAGAGAAAACAACTGGAAAGTTACACCTGATTAATACCATGTTAAATCATGGTTGCCTACTTTTGCAAATGAATATCAGGGAGGTTGTAAGCGCACTATCAAGGCGCTGCACCAAAGGGGTGTGTCCTGTAGCACCAAAGAGGTGTGTCCTGTGAATAGCTCCACCCATAGGTGTATCTAGCACTGCCAGGAAAACTATTTTACGTGTATCTAGCACTGCTAGGAAAACTATTTTACAATAAAAATGTCAGTATTTATTGATTATTAAATTGTCAGTGAATACTTTCATTACTATCTTTATAGAAAAGCTAAAAGTGACGCTGCAGCGGATTAACAAGATTCTTTTTATTACATCTTGGCCTCCATGAAATTGGTCATCTCCATAGACCTCAATGGATGAAATTAGAATCAGGGAGATTACCAAACACTTCAGGGAGTCAGGGAGATCACCAAATCTTCAGAGAGTCTCCTTGATGTTCAGGGTGAGTTGGCAACTATGTGTTAAATATCAGGGGTAATCAAATAAATGTTATTCTTTGCATGCAGAGAGAATACTTTGCTCTTGCTTATTGCACACAGATACTGACCGACTGTTTTACTTTTATACTGTTATCTAGAGTTGGGCTGGGAAACATCACCTCTCAGCTGTCTACAAATACAAAAATTGCCTCCCCTGCAATTCAACATGGTTTGCCCAAGTGTAAATTTCCACATGTTTTCCTCTTATTTTTAAGCTCTGGATCCATGACGTTATGCCTAGATCAATCACAAATGCGTTTTGTGTAAGTTCCGAAAATAACCCTACTTCGTACTTCATCCAACATCAGAAGGGCCATTAGCCATTTTATTAATGAAGCTTGCATTACGGAATGGAGTTAAAAAGGAGAAAGGGAGGGGCTGAGCAGCCATGCAGAGATCTGATTTTGCGTAGTCGGTAGATAGAACTGTTATATATGCTTAAGAATGTAATAGGAAAAATTAAGTGTCAAACTTAGCGTCAAAATGGAAAAACTAGAAAAGATAAAGGTTAACTGCAGCTGATTATCATGAGACAAAAGTGTATGTTTCATTTTGGTCTCCATTGTTTAAGTAATGTTGTATTATATAACCACCAGTCTTTCATTACATCTTGGCCTCCATAAAAATGGCGGCCTCCATAGGCCTCAATGCAGGGAAATAGGACACAATTTCTAAATTCTGTCATTATACAGCAATGACCTCTGGAACTAAGGACCGTATACTCAATGTGTGAAATAAGTACGCACGGCTTAGCAAAAATACGCACCTAAGTGGCAAGGGAACTCCCATGACGCACCCCTTGAACCTACGGATTATAGCTGACTTCACCATAGGGCAACCTGAACTCTCTTTGCGTATATTTGGGCTTAAGTTGCTTAAGTACTTGTGTACATTTTTAACCGCGCCCTTAATAGGCCAATTAAATGCCCCCCCACACCCACTTTTACTTAACTTCCTACTTACAGAGGACTGGAACGCCCCTTCGGACGTATCTCGCTAAGTACGAAATTAAAGTCCGTGGCTAATGAATTTCCATGCCGATATCTAACGTAGATTGCGTAAAAAAATCGGCTACACATGTGCAGTTTATCCGATCCTAGAGACATGCACGGAAAAATCTGCACTTACTTAAGTATGAATACAATCCTAAATCAGTATCAGGGACGTTGCCAAACACTTCAGGGAGTCAGGGAGATTACCCACTCTTTAGGTAGTCTCCCTGATATTCAGGGAGAGTTAGCAACTATGGGCCTGATCCAGAGCTACGTTTTCATTAAGTTTCCCAGTGTAGCGTAATTACTATGCGCTCCCCTCGCATGTACTTACTCTGGCCGTTTTACACTTCCTGAACCCTACCTTAACTTTACACAGTTTAAGCACTGACGTACGTATAGGGCAGCGCGTACTTACGCTGCTAAGCACGCCCATACTATATGATTTAAATGCCTCGCCCCGTCTCTGAAGCGTAGTTACAGGTGTCGTATGGATGGCACGCCCCTTCGTTCGTAGTTACGCTAAAGATACGTGACTGGCCCTTACGCTCTGAGTTACGTGGCGTTACAGTTGCCGGGCGCATGTGTAGTAAGTACTAATGGGCGCTTTTACGCTAGCGGCTAGCGTAAATTCACTCGCGTACGGTGTTCTGGATCTACCCCTATGCAATTGGCTAGTCTTTTTTTCTACTGATGCATGACGCAATAATATGCAAATATTTGCTATGCTATAGATAAACGTCTAACTCAGTCTAGTTTAGGACCATTGGGCTGGATTCAGACCTAGTTAAGTGCTTGAACTTAGTTACTCCTGGGCTAAACCATGTTGATTGCAGGGGAGTCATATTTCATCTGTTGCAAACAGTATTAGAGTTGAGAGGTGATGTTTCCTATCCCAAGTCTAAATAACAGTGTGATAGTAAAGCTGGTCAGTATCTGTGTGCAGTAAGCAATTCAAAGATATATCCCTGCATACAAAGCATACAATTACCTTGACTCCCCCTGAAATCAACATGGTTTAGCCCAGGAGCCTGGATCCAGCCCATTGTATGTAGAATCAGAACTCTATGAACTAAGCAAGGCTTGCAATGATGACTGACTGCAAATGACCCAGCATTAGCTCTATAAATGTCTGAACATTAATTGTCAGAACACAATGATAATTCACTTGGGTCCAGATTCACAGTCACGTAGTTTTCGGTCTTTAGACCGCGCTTACGCAATCTGCGTACAGAAATGGTACGTAGATAGCGTAAATAAGCTGCTATGCATGCGTATTAGCTCAATTCTTAAAACAACGTACGTAAGACGAAAACTACGTAACTGTGAATCCGGACCTCTTTCTTTTAAAGCTAATGGGCCAGATCCAGAGCCACCCTTGTGAGCGAATTTACGCGTGGCGGACACGTAAAATCGCACTTTGGTAAGTACTGCGCATGCGCACCATAGAAAATACGCTCCGTAACGTAGCGTAATTGTGAACGCATGGGCCACTCACGTATGTGTCACGTAATATGGGCCATTCCGTATTTTTTGTGTACATCCGTACGTGTGGGTGTGACAATTTTACGTGAGTCAAAAATACGTCTGAAATATGCTATGTAGGCGGGGATTTGTATTTAAAGTGTACAGTATGGACGTGCTTAGCTGTGTAAATACGTATTGCATATACGTACGTGGGCGGATGACATCGGGTACGTGGACAAAAGTTAAGGGAGGGTTTGGAAAGCAGATCTCGGACAGAATACGTACATTCAAGGGGTGTGCCAAGGGGAGTGTATAGAAGGTACGCTCGCGTAAATACGCTAAGCAAGGAAACGTATTGCAAGCGGAGTTCTGGATCTACCCCAATGTCAGTAACACCGCTCTCCCAATGAATGAATGTGTGTAAGCGGTGTTTTCATTTGCATAAGTAATGAGGTAAAAATAATAGACTGAGGAATAAAACAAATACACACCACACTGAACACAAGGCAGGGAAAGTGAAGTGATAACATGTGGCTATACACTCTGCTTACTGATGCCTGTGATATTTATACTGTATGTGCCAAAATCCATAATAAAGGCTAAAGAAAGCGTTACAGCACCCACCACAAATGCCTGTTGACCCCTTTTATTGGACCAATAATGGAAATGCAATTGACAGACAAGATAATGCTCTGCCTGCAGCTGTTTCGTGTAGGCGTGGACGCACATTCTCACCTTATAATAATAATAATAATAATAATGTGAATAAGGGCTGTCAATGTGTAGCCGTTATAAGTGCTGTGACTCAATCGTCCTCTTACACTAAACTACATGACTAGAGGAGGGGGAGGTAAAGTATCTCACTGTCACTCAAGCAGCAAAGCAAAATGTGGCCGGTATTAATTAATATATCTTACTTAGTGTCACCTGATGTTCCGACCAATCAAAAAACCTCACAGTGGAAGTACAATATATATGGCCATTCCAACTAGGAGTAAAGGTATGTTATCCTGGGCGACATTAGCAGTAAGAGTATATTATACTGGGTGACATTAGGATAGAGAGTATATTATACTGGGTGACATTTGTAGTAAGAGTATATTATACTGGGTGACATTAGGAGTGAGAGCATATTATGCTGAGGGACATTAGGAGTGAGAGCATATTATGCTGAGGGACATTAGGAGTGAGAGTATATTATGGTGGGTCACATTAGGAGTGAGAGTATATTATACTGGGTGATAGTAGTGAGAGTATATTATACTGGGTGACATTAGGAGTGAGAGTATACTATACTGGGTGACATTAGGAGTGAGAGTATATTATACTGGGTGACATTAGGAGCCAGAGTATATTATACCGGAGGACATTAGTAGTAGTATATTATACTGGGTGATATTAGGAGTCAGAGTATATTATACTGGGGGACATTAGGAGTGAGAGTATATTATGCTGGGTGACATTAGGAGTGAGAGTATATTATGCTGGGTGACATTAGGAGTGAGAGTATATTATGCTGGGTGACATTAGGAGTGAGAGTATATTATGCTGGGTGACATTAGGAGTGAGAGTATATTATGCTGGGTGACATTAGGAGTGAGAGTATATTATGCTGGGTGACATTAGGAGTGAGAGTATATTATGCTGGGTGACATTAGGAGTGAGAGTATATTATACTGGGTGACATTAGGAGTGAGAGTATATTATACTGGGTGACATTAGGAGTGAGAGTATATTATACTGGGTGACATTAGGAGTGAGAGTATATTATACTGGGTGACATTAGGAGTGAGAGTATATTATACTGGGTGACATTAGGAGTGAGAGTATATTATACTGGGGGACATTAGGAGTGAGAGTATATTATGCTGGGTGACATTAGGAGTGAGAGTATATTATGCTGGGTGACATTAGGAGTGAGAGTATATTCTAAGGAAGGACATGCACTGGGAATCTAAGGAAGGACATGCACTGGGAATCTAAGGAAGGACATGCACTGGGAATCTAAGGAAGGACATGCACTGGGAATCTAAGGAAGGACATGCACTGGGAATCTAAGGAAGGACATGCACTGGGAATCTAAGGAAGGACATGCACTGGGAATCTAAGGAAGGACATGCACTGGGAATCTAAGGAAGGACATGCACTGGGAATCTAAGGAAGGACATGCACTGGGAATCTAAGGAAGGACATGCACTGGGAATCTAAGGAAGGACATGCACTGGGAATCTAAGGAAGGACATGCACTGGGAATCTAAGGAAGGACATGCACTGGGAATCTAAGGAAGGACATGCACTGGGAATCTAAGGAAGGACATGCACTGGGAATCTAAGGAAGGACATGCACTGGGAATCTAAGGAAGGACATGCACTGGGAATCTAAGGAAGGACATGCACTGGGAATCTAAGGAAGGACATGCACTGGGAATCTAAGGAAGGACATGCACTGGGAATCTAAGGAAGGACATGCACTGGGAATCTAAGGAAGGACATGCACTGGGAATCTAAGGAAGGACATGCACTGGGAATCTAAGGAAGGACATGCACTGGGAATCTAAGGAAGGACATGCACTGGGAATCTAAGGAAGGACATGCACTGGGAATCTAAGGAAGGACATGCACTGGGAATCTAAGGAAGGACATGCACTGGGAATCTAAGGAAGGACATGCACTGGGAATCTAAGGAAGGACATGCACTGGGAATCTAAGGAAGGACATGCACTGGGAATCTAAGGAAGGACATGCACTGGGAATCTAAGGAAGGACATGCACTGGGAATCTAAGGAAGGACATGCACTGGGAATCTAAGGAAGGACATGCACTGGGAATCTAAGGAAGGACATGCACTGGGAATCTAAGGAAGGACATGCACTGGGAATCTAAGGAAGGACATGCACTGGGAATCTAAGGAAGGACATGCACTGGGAATCTAAGGAAGGACATGCACTGGGAATCTAAGGAAGGACATGCACTGGGAATCTAAGGAAGGACATGCACTGGGAATCTAAGGAAGGACATGCACTGGGAATCTAAGGAAGGACATGCACTGGGAATCTAAGGAAGGACATGCACTGGGAATCTAAGGAAGGACATGCACTGGGAATCTAAGGAAGGACATGCACTGGGAATCTAAGGAAGGACATGCACTGGGAATCTAAGGAAGGACATGCACTGGGAATCTAAGGAAGGACATGCACTGGGAATCTAAGGAAGGACATGCACTGGGAATCTAAGGAAGGACATGCACTGGGAATCTAAGGAAGGACATGCACTGGGAATCTAAGGAAGGACATGCACTGGGAATCTAAGGAAGGACATGCACTGGGAATCTAAGGAAGGACATGCACTGGGAATCTAAGGAAGGACATGCACTGGGAATCTAAGGAAGGACATGCACTGGGAATCTAAGGAAGGACATGCACTGGGAATCTAAGGAAGGACATGCACTGGGAATCTAAGGAAGGACATGCACTGGGAATCTAAGGAAGGACATGCACTGGGAATCTAAGGAAGGACATGCACTGGGAATCTAAGGAAGGACATGCACTGGGAATCTAAGGAAGGACATGCACTGGGAATCTAAGGAAGGACATGCACTGGGAATCTAAGGAAGGACATGCACTGGGAATCTAAGGAAGGACATGCACTGGGAATCTAAGGAAGGACATGCACTGGGAATCTAAGGAAGGACATGCACTGGGAATCTAAGGAAGGACATGCACTGGGAATCTAAGGAAGGACATGCACTGGGAATCTAAGGAAGGACATGCACTGGGAATCTAAGGAAGGACATGCACTGGGAATCTAAGGAAGGACATGCACTGGGAATCTAAGGAAGGACATGCACTGGGAATCTAAGGAAGGACATGCACTGGGAATCTAAGGAAGGACATGCACTGGGAATCTAAGGAAGGACATGCACTGGGAATCTAAGGAAGGACATGCACTGGGAATCTAAGGAAGGACATGCACTGGGAATCTAAGGAAGGACATGCACTGGGAATCTAAGGAAGGACATGCACTGGGAATCTAAGGAAGGACATGCACTGGGAATCTAAGGAAGGACATGCACTGGGAATCTAAGGAAGGACATGCACTGGGAATCTAAGGAAGGACATGCACTGGGAATCTAAGGAAGGACATGCACTGGGAATCTAAGGAAGGACATGCACTGGGAATCTAAGGAAGGACATGCACTGGGAATCTAAGGAAGGACATGCACTGGGAATCTAAGGAAGGACATGCACTGGGAATCTAAGGAAGGACATGCACTGGGAATCTAAGGAAGGACATGCACTGGGAATCTAAGGAAGGACATGCACTGGGAATCTAAGGAAGGACATGCACTGGGAATCTAAGGAAGGACATGCACTGGGAATCTAAGGAAGGACATGCACTGGGAATCTAAGGAAGGACATGCACTGGGAATCTAAGGAAGGACATGCACTGGGAATCTAAGGAAGGACATGCACTGGGAATCTAAGGAAGGACATGCACTGGGAATCTAAGGAAGGACATGCACTGGGAATCTAAGGAAGGACATGCACTGGGAATCTAAGGAAGGACATGCACTGGGAATCTAAGGAAGGACATGCACTGGGAATCTAAGGAAGGACATGCACTGGGAATCTAAGGAAGGACATGCACTGGGAATCTAAGGAAGGACATGCACTGGGAATCTAAGGAAGGACATGCACTGGGAATCTAAGGAAGGACATGCACTGGGAATCTAAGGAAGGACATGCACTGGGAATCTAAGGAAGGACATGCACTGGGAATCTAAGGAAGGACATGCACTGGGAATCTAAGGAAGGACATGCACTGGGAATCTAAGGAAGGACATGCACTGGGAATCTAAGGAAGGACATGCACTGGGAATCTAAGGAAGGACATGCACTGGGAATCTAAGGAAGGACATGCACTGGGAATCTAAGGAAGGACATGCACTGGGAATCTAAGGAAGGACATGCACTGGGAATCTAAGGAAGGACATGCACTGGGAAGGAAGGAAAGGACATGCACTGGGAATCTAAGAAAGGACATGCACTGGGAATCTAAGGAAGGACATGCACTGGGAATCTAAGGAAGGACATGCACTGAGAATCTAAGGAAGGACATGCACTGGGAATCTAAGGAAGGACATGCACTGGGAATCTAAGGAAGGACATGCACTGGGAATCTAAGGAAGGACATGCACTGGGAATCTAAGGAAGGACATGCACTGGGAATCTAAGGAAGGACATGCACTGGGAATCTAAGGAAGGACATGCACTGGGAATCTAAGGAAGGACATGCACTGGGAATCTAAGGAAGGACATGCACTGGGAATCTAAGGAAGGACATGCACTGGGAATCTAAGGAAGGACATGCACTGGGAATCTAAGGAAGGACATGCACTGGGAATCTAAGGAAGGACATGCACTGGGAATCTAAGGAAGGACATGCACTGGGAATCTAAGGAAGGACATGCACTGGGAATCTAAGGCTGTCACTGTTTCTTGGGAAGTTTTAAGCAGAAAGTTTACTATTACAAGATTTTATTTACTCTGAAATGAAAATACATACATATTTTTTTATTTTTTTATTATTGATATGCTTCAATGAGTAAGCAGGTTGTAAAACAACTCACCAACCTAGAACATTAGTTATTTTTATATTATCAAAAAACAAATACGTTGAAGGTATTTAGTGAATTCCTATAAGGTACATAAATGACAAAACACAACTGTGAATTATTTTGGGATAATGCTAAACCATACATTATGGTCTAACGTGCTATACCCATTGCATTGAAGGGCAATGGGAGATATTGGCCATAGTTTGACTAAGCAGTCTCCTGATCAAACAATGGGCGGACATTCCTCAACACAATAGACCTCTTCCTAGATAAAGGGAGGGCCTCCTTGTGTCACATGACCTGCACACAGCCCAAACTCTCAATTTCACTGATATTGGAGATGGTTATTTATTGTTTAACTCTGATAAAATCTGCCTTGGTTTTGCACTTAGATGATTTTCTACTCTTTGCTTATTGGAGACACCTGTGTAAAGTGGATGAGCCCCCAGAAAAATTTCAGAAAGGGCAAAAGTTTCCATTTATAGTTATATTTATTTTTAAATACTTTCAGGAAATGCAAGACTGTATCTTGTGTTTTTGTTTTTATTTATATAATTTTAATTATGGATAAAATCATATAAAGCTGAGTTACAGACAGCGGGCCTGATTCAGAGATGCGATTTTATCGCTACTTAGGTGCGTATATTTAGGATCTTAGAAACATCGTCAAATATCCAATGGGATTAAACAGTACAGAATGAACAGGTTTAAGAATATCTATTCACAGTGCACCGTGTTTTCAATTAAGGGCCAGATTTACTAAGCTGCGAGTTTGGAAAAGTGTAGATGTTGCCCATAGCAACCAATTAGATTTTAGCTGACATTCTCTAGAATGTAATAGGAAAGTGAGACATGGAATCTGATTGCTATAGGCAACATCTCCACTTTCCCAAACCCGCAGCTTAGTAATTCTGGCCCTAAGACCACAAATCATCTGCAAAAGTCCCCTTGTTTGTAACATCGGCACATGCAACGCACCAGTGTTACACAGTTGATCTCCATGACAGAGTTCCGTCCTCATGGAGGCGGGGTTTGCCATGCTATGATGGCAAAAGGGGAGGAATACTTAATATCCGCACATCAGAGGGGAGTGAAAAGGGGAGTTCCATGTGTAAGAAACCAAATCCCCCCACGCACATATGGTAAACATGCAGGGTTCTGAATACGGTCCAGTGACATCGTATAGTTGAGTTTCACGTATCATCCAATAGTAATGGAATATAACTTCACTGGAAATCCTTAAGGTTTCACTGTATGTTATCATAGAGAATAATAAATCACATAATCATTTCTATACAGTATATGATCACTATTGCTATATTCATCAGATATTAATATGCCCTTTTGTTTTATATTATAAACACAGACTGTGTTCTGTTTATTTATCTCTTTTCCCTTTTCTTTTTACTCAGGTTTTTTTTACTCAGTTACCCAGTGAAGTCATTCAACTCAAACTTATTTATAAACATGGGGCCTGATCCAGACTTACTAACGACAAGCAATTTCCGCACACCACATGTGTCAGTCTGATTTTGGGAACGCACTGTGCATGATGTTACTCATCGTAACTCTGCTCGAACGTAACTTTACGCAACTCCGTACAATAGGGTGTGACCTCCCTACGCAAGACAATTATATGCATTGTGGGCAGAGGGGGGCATTTAGATTGTTCAGTAGAGAGGTTAAGGCAGGGTTCCGAACACGTAAGTCAGATAAGTCAGTCAGATAAGCATTATGATTGCTAGCGTGTAATTTAGGTACGTAAAACGATCTTAAGTCTGGATCAGGCCCATAAACTTTAAGACCCAGATCCAGACCCCCGCACGCTTTACGTGTGTGCAGGGGGTCCGTAGGGGTCCTGCACTCCCCGATTACAGTAGTAAATCTGGACACTTATGTGTCCAGATTCCTACCTTAAGTTTTACGACTAGGTCTAGGGCAGTACAGTCGCAGACCTAGTTGGAATAGGGCTTCCCCACCCCCCGAGCCCTGATTTACATGGCTATTCCTGCCTATATGTCGGGGATATGACCATCGTAAATTAAGGGTCTACCCCTTGTGCGTATTTACCGTCATACGTAACTTAGCTATGTACAACAGTAAGTACGCACTTAGAATATCTGGCGTGCCCATATGCAGATGTTCCCAGACAGGGGACCTATGCAAATGACTTGTGTAAGTCCCCTGTCTTACTTAGGTCTGGATCTGGGCCTAAGGTCCTCATTTACTAAGGTCAATGTTGGCAAAATCGCCCAAAGTCCCGGGACTTTAGCTGTTTTTGTCCCATCGTCGTATTCACTAAAGCCAAAGTCCCGGGACTCTGGGCTTTTTCACAACCAACTCAACCAACATCGATCTACCCTCCCAGTCCTGACTTTTCTAATGTACAAGATAGAACACAGTGGAGTCACTAAAGGCGATTTGACTAAATCGCCTCTAGTGCGGTCTGTGAGGGCTTAAAATAAAAGCGCCTCCTGTGTGTGGCGCTTTCATAGAAAGCGCCACACACTTTAATAGAAAAACACATGTCAACATAGTTGACGTGTTTTTCACAAAGTAAAAATCACTAGATGCATTATTCTATCACTTATCCTGCCGACGCATATACTACTATAAGGAAAAGCATAGCCATGTGTTTGTGGCCATGCCAATCCTTACAGTAGTGTAAGCGTCAGTCTGATAAGTGATAGATTTCTCTAAGCAAATGTGTAATGTGTCCCTAAAAAATGTCAAAAATTCCCCAAATAAACATTTCAATATTACATGACTTAACACTACATTTTGAATAAAATGTAAAAAAAAATGGCCCTTACAGTGTATATAGAATTGAATGGTAGCCACTATTAAAAAATGTAAACAAAAGTGTATTTTGCTTTTAAAATGTGTAATTAAATAATAAAGTAAAGTATGACGTCATAAACACTAGAGCCCCATAATGTAAATGACGTCATATTTTCTATAAAAGGGTGCCCAATAGCGACAGACCGGTCATTAGTAGCGGGGACACAGAAGTGGAAGAAGGAGGACGTTGTGGCAAGTGCCAGAAGAGGCCGAAGACCAGCTGCAAGCACCGGACCATCCTCTGACAGGCATCTTCAATCAACATTACAAGAAGATCTTTACAGAAAGAAGAAAATCCAAGCAAATCATCCCAAGACAGATGACTGCTAAACGGTGAGTCGCTACTTTACTTTATTATTTTATTTTAAAAGGAAAATACACTTTTGTTTACATTTTTTAATGGTGGTCACCATTCAATTCTAAATACACAGTAAGGGACATTTTTTTTAAACATTTTATTCATGGTTAAAAATTTATTGTTAGATAATGAAATGTTGAAATGTTTATTTGGGGAATTTTTTACTTTATTTATTAGGGACACATTACACATTTGATTGTAGAATTTTATCACTTATCAGGCTGACGCTCACACTACTATAAGTATTAGCATGGAACAAACACATAGTCATACTTTTCCTTATAGAAGTATATGCGTTGGCAGGATAAGTGATAGGATAATGCATGCCGATTCTGAAAGAAAAGCATGGAGATTTTTCCATTTTAAAATCGATCAATATCGACGCAAAGCTAAATCGACGTAAAAAATACGGGCATAATAAATGCAGCGATTTTTTGGGGAAAAAAATCGCTGTATAATCACAGCGATGTCTATCGATTTAGATTCGCTGTCAAAAATCGACCTTAGTAAATGAGGCCTTAAGTCTTAATTTTTTCCAAGAAGATAAGATTGAAAGGGAGAGAAAATAGAGAGAAGAAAAGCAATAGGAAGGAGCCCCAAAGAAACAAGAATTAAAGACTTTGAGGAGTCAGGGGATACTCGATTAACATGTGTTGGCAGAATATAAAGCAGTTTATTTATATTATGCAATATCTCAGGTCACTCTTCATGTAAAAGTATAATGGGGTCATTAACTAGGAGCCTGGTGGCATACCAGGTGGCTAATTGGAAACATGTTTATACTTGAGCTTTGGTGGTATGAGAAAGTGTGTTAATAAATGTTTCTCATATTGAAAAGAAGGACTCTGTTTTCTGTACTTTATACAAAGAGTTCTGAAGCCAATCGATACGAAACAGGAAAAATAATTTATCCGCAAACATGGATAACGAAGGTGGAGATAAACTTTCTCTCTGCTCTAGAGAGTTTTGTATTGGAAGGGTGTATCCATAAAAAATAGCCCATTTCAGGTGTCAATGGTAATTGAGGGAGGAGGCGTGATGACCCCAAAATGTTTTAATGTCTTAACAATCCCAGAGGCAATGCTAGTGTAGCATTAGTAATATATAGTAATGCTTTATGAAATAGGAATTCCCCCTTATGCTATGTGGTCATGCTAGTAGGAGCCTCAGGTAAGTAATGTTTATTCTTTAAGGTTTTATAAAACAAACAGACAGAATTTACAACGGTAGGATTTATTATAAAGGGAGGTTTGACCAATATTCCTGAGCAAAAGATGCAACACATCTTAGGGCATAATGTTGTATGAATGTATATACCTTTAACTCTTCTGTGTCCATTTTGCTTTTAAGTTCTGAAAAGGATATTATCCTTGATCTACAAGTGTTTATAAGGTTCCTAAGTGTTCCGACTCCTTTGGTAACCCATTGAGTGTAATGAAAGTTAGTTAAATCAGTAGAAAGACCATCATTATGTAGCAGTGGCAAAAACAATATCGAAAAGTGGGGATGTTGCCCACAGCAACCAAAAAAACCCTATGCCACCACCGCAACTCTTCTGTAAGCAGGACATCCAGGGCTGTATTCAGAGATCCATTGGCGATCGGGCCGCAAATATACGCAACTAAGTGGCAGGTCGGAGCAGGTTACTCCCACCAGAAAAAACAGTCACTCCCCTCACAACCTCCGTCCGGACCTAAACTTCCACCTGCATTGACTTGCCCTATCTGGCAGCACTCACTTCCGGCCTTATGTGTATTAGTTGCGTATATTACTAACTCTGTATCTGTAAGCACGTCCCCTCATCTCAATGCCTCCCCCGCCCATTTCTATGCAAATCCTTAGGTCCGTATATTTCCACAGCACTTAGGGTCGCATTACTCCCCGCCTGATTCACAAGTCCGTCCTTTAGCCATTTCCGACCTTAACTTCAATGTAGATGGTGTATCACTATTAATACGCATGCGCAGTTGATGCAAAATCGATCCGATCCTAAAAATACACACAGAACTTTCGTTAAAACTGGATCTCTGAATACGGCCCATGGTGTGATGTTATTGTCAATAGGATATAGTTTGTATTGTATTGCTGTCACTAGGGTACAGTCTTTATTGTATGGTGGTCACTAAGGTAATTTTAGTCTGAAAATCCAATTACAATTATTTTATTATTATGTTATTAGTAAATCATGTTTGTATTTTAACTTCAATGTCTTGTTTCACAGAGTGAGCATATAAAGGGAATAATATAATTTGGGAAGATTGGTATGACAAATTTTTACAATATGGAATGTGGGTAGTGGAGTGACTGCTAGGGTATAATATGTATTATGGGAAGAGTGGTGTGATTGTGGGGATATAATATGTAATGTGGAAAGGGGAATGTGACTGTTGGGATATAAGATATGTAACAGGGTAGACACACCAGGAGGGGTACACAAAATGAGGGATGATCTAGGTAGACTGGAGGAATGATCAAGAGTGTGACAACTGCAGTTTAATGACAAAAAATGGAAAATCATGCACTTGGGGCACAAAAACCCAAAAGCTCAATATAGCATTAATGGCACTACATTAGAAACTACTGAAGAGGAAAGCGATCTAGGAGTCATTATTTCATGTGACTTAAAGGTAGCCAAGCAATGTAACAAAGAAATGAGTAAGGTAAGTCAGATGCTTGGTTGCACAAGGAGAGGAATTAGTAGCAGAAAGAGAGAAGTAGTGATGCCCCATCTAGAATACTGTGTTCAGTTCTGGAGGCCATATCTCCAGAAAGACATAAATACATTAGAGACTGTGCAAAGAAGAGCAACTAAAATGGTCCATGGCCTGTGTAACAAATCATACCAAGAAAGGCTAGAGGAACTAAACATGTATAGCTTGGAGCAGAGAAGGGAGAGGGGGGACATGATAGCAGCTTTCAAATACATCAAGGGTTGTGACCAGCTAGAGGAGGGAACCATTTTTCAAAAGAAAAGGTGTAATAGAACACGAGGGCATGGATATAAACTGGAGGGTGGTAGATTCAAAGGAAATGTGCGGAAAAATTACTTCACTGAAAGGGT
>WWET01000558.1:144730-154992 GCA_011038615.1 Limnodynastes dumerilii | reverse complement strand
ACTAACATAACATAGGCATTTTGTTCAAAAGAACTGTCTGACAACTGGACGATGTCTCTTCGGAGAATATAAATGACCTTATAACATAAGCCATTACACCATGTACCTGACACCCCGCTAACAGGGCTTTATTAACACTGAATATAATGTAATATGCCACTTCCGAAGTCCTTTAGAACAGGTAAGTAAAGAAAGTAGAAAGAAAGAAGAGAAAAGCAAAACTAACATAGGCATTTTGTTCAAAAGAACTGTCTGACAACTGGACGATGTCTCTTCGGAGAATATAAATGACCTTATAACATAAGCCATTACACCATGTAACTGACACCCCGCTAACAGGGCTTTATTAACACTTGACTGAATATAAAGTAACACTTCCAAGTAAGTGAAAGTGGTGACTTGTTACGAGTAGCAGAGTCTCGATTAATGTTGAAATATAGTTTCGCAGCTTGGAGGTCCTCAGACAAAGTTGGCTGACCGTCAATAATAACAACGTTTTTCTGGGTATAGCAGCGAGAACCTATTTTTTTCTTCGTATAGATATTTCCAACTTGGGGTAATCTCTTTAGGTTTTTATGTGACGGTCGCAGAAAAATCCTGAAAGATTAATATTTTTATCTCATGTACCATCAAAGAATATATTTTTTTTATCCCTGAAGTCTAAAAAACGGGCAAATACCTGATCTCCCGGGAGTAAAGCTTCGGCAATGTTGAGGAGATATGATTACTATATACAAATGCATCAAGGGTCAATACAGAGAACTTTCATCGGAACTTTCTACCCCAAGGACTGTACACAGGACAAGGGTTCACCCACTAAGGTTAGAGAATAGGAAGTTTCACAACCAGCAAAGGAAAGGGCTCTTCACAGTAAGGGCAGTCAAGATATGGAATTCACTGCCAGGGAAGGTTGTGATGGCAGATTCACTTGATATGTTTAAGAAAGGATTAGATACATTTTTAGCAGAAAAGGACATCCAGGGTTACCAGGACCGCTAATATAAATGAAGGACAGTAGTGGAGCCAGGGAGAAATAGGGCGGCTATCTTGGGTCAGCAGGGATTTTTTTTTCAGATTGGAGGTTGCTTCATCTGGATCAATTTAAATTATAAAGATAGGGATCGCAGGAGATCCATGATAGGTTGTACTTCATGGACAGGCCCTTAATGTCAGGAATACCCACAAATTGCAGATTGTTTCGCCTGCTGCGATTCTCTATGTCATCCATATTAGCTATAAGTGATTGTAAGGTTTGAGTGAGTGTAACTATAGTGGTTTGCGTTGCAAGAACCGAGTCTTCAGTGTCACTTGTCTGTTGTTCTGCTCCTACAATTCTTTTGCTGTTAGATGCAGCATGAAAGATAAGTGCATTAAGTACCGGTAATAACTGTAAGCCACATAGTTGATTGTTAATTTGTGGCAGAGTAGTTATAAAGATAGTGTGCGCCGTATCTGCTGCTGATGGAGAAGTTCTTCCTGAGATGTCATGATTTGTGAGCCCGGTAGATCCTTTGTAGTATGTACAGGTGAAGCTCTAGTACACTGTTGGCTAACCTGTGGTACTCCAGGTGTTGTGAAACTACAAGTCCCAGCATGCCTTAACTGCAAACGCATAGCGGATACCTGACAGCATGCTGGGAATTGTTGTTTCACAACACCTGGAGTGCCACCGGTTAGCCAACACTGTTCTAATAGATTGAGGTTTGGGAGTAGTACCTCTGCTTTTACCCATGTTTAAAGGTTGCTAAAAATGTATCCATAGCACCGTAAGATAAAAACTAGAATTTTGTAACCACCAACAGGGTGCAGACTACATACTGAGACCAGTTTTCCCTAATCTAACAACTTTCAAAATTGAGATTGGTTGCAAGGGTTTCACTGCTATAAACAATAACAGCTGGGATTGTGGTTATAGTAACCAGCATTTTATCCCAAAATTATTATTTTTTTCTTTCTATATTCTTGTTGTAATAAAAGAATACAACAAAGGTAGTTATGGTAAGACTAGAGTAACATTGGGCCTGATTCATCAAGAAAGCATTAGGGGTAGATCCAGAACTACGTCCGTCTTCCATAGACAGACGTAGTTCAATAAACAGTAGCTACTTGGGCTAACCTGTGGCAGTCCAGGTGTTGTGAAACTATGAGTCCCAGCATGCCTTAACTGCAAACACATAGCGGATACCTGATAAAGCATGCTGGGAATTGTTGTTTCACAACACCTGGAGTGCCATGGGTACCTCTGATTTTACCCATGCTTGAAGGTTGCTAAAAATGTATCCATATCACCGTAAGATAAAAATTTTAATTTGGTCACCACCTACAAGGTGCAGACTACATACTGAGACCAGTTTTTCCTAATCTAACAGCTTTGAAAATTGAGATTGGTTGCAAGGGTTTCACTGCTATAAACAATAACAGCTGGGATCGTGGTTATAGTAACCAGCAATTTATCCCAAAATTATAATTTTTTTCTTTCTGTATTCTTGTTGTAATAAAAGAATACAACAAAGGTAATTATGGTAAGACTAGAGTAACATGGGGCCTGATCCAGACCTACGATGTAGCGGTGAGCGTACTAACGCTCAGCGTTATATCGTGGGACTCCCCCTGACACTCCCCCTGCCCTATCGTATTTACACCCCCTTATGCTGGCTGAAGGCTACCCTAACTTCAGCCGGCGTAAGGCAGTGTAAATACGCTGGGACGGCGGCGTTAGTATGATAACGCAGCCCTCCCAGCCTCATTACCCTCCCTCCCCCGTCTACCTGCACTAACCTCAGCGTAGTAACGCTGGGAGACGCCTCTTCCAGCGTTACTACGCTGGTGCGCGGGTGTTTGCGTAGCAACGCAGGGCAACATCTGCCCGGCGCATGCGCAGATCGGCTTTTAAGCCGATCTTACGCTGCTGGCTGGCATTTTAACGCCAGCCAGCGTAGGTCTGGATCAGGCCCATTGGGTCTGATTCATCAAGAAAGCATTAGGTTCTTAATTATGCGCAAGACAACTCCGCTGACACGCCCCCCGGGCTACCTTATCTTTAGGTTCTTAGTTGTGTGAGCAGGGCGGCTAATTAAGAACGTAACAGCATAACCACGCCCAGATGTGCTCATTTAAATGCCTCCCTCCACCCAATCTTCTTATCTTCTTACTTAATTTTTGCAAGCACGCCCTTTTCTTCTTAAGTCACTACGAACCTTGCGGCACTAGGTTCATAGTGGTGATTCACAGCAGTCCCATTCCTAAGTCCAACGTGGATTGCGTATATAAGTTACTATGCATGTGCAGTATATCCCTTCCTAAATATACTCACCTAAAAACCTGCAGATTCTTAAGTGCGAATCAGGTCGATTAATACTATTTTATGGCTGCAGACCTAGTCATAAAAGTTAATGTTAGAATCTATACAAGTAAGTGTCCAGATTTCCTACTGACAGTAGGGAGTGCAGGGGGCATGCACTCCCCCCTACGCGTTTGTACTTACTGACCCCCGCACGCACGTATAGCATGTGGGGGTCGGGATCTATACCAATGATCCTGCAGTCCAAGGAATGGATAAACAACACTGTATGGAGATTGATTTATACTCTTTAGGAGGCCATGCAGTCAATAATAGTACATATCGCTCCAAGAGCTACAAATGGTGCTATCTTTGGTCGGTCACAGATTTCGCGTTGGCAGTTGGAGATCTGGCCATGACAGGTAAATGTATACATCTAATATGTATTAAATTCGAAATAACCATCCCCATTCCCAAATTCTCTCCACAAAACGTGGGTTAATCCCTCGGTCAGTCATAGTTTCTGCGTTGGAAGTTAAAGATCCGGCAGTTTCAAGAAAAAATTTAATTTTAATAATGATTACATCACGCCACAGAAAGATAGAAATGGCGGTCATGCAGCCTACAAACATGCGGCTGGACTCCGGTGTTTTTTTGGTAAAGCAAAATGTCCCTGGAGAGTTTCCATTTATTGCCACTTTCTTCCCAAAATAATTTTTTTCCAAACAGGGATAAATTCTTAGTGATTGTCTGCAGATTTAGGCGTTGGATGCGACAATGCTTGACGATCCTACTATATCTTGCGTTAATGACAACTTTTTACATTGATACATTATTGACAAACAGAGCTCCTACATCATCCGCTACTAAGCCTTGCTATTTGTGGAGCATAGCTGTAGACACTTGTACAGTATATTTGACACAGCTATCTTGTAGTTGGACACACCTATTATCCATAATAATAATGGGCTCACACTTATCCAATTTGCATCCAAATGGACTCTGACTGACCTGTTAGCCTGACATAAAAGGTGTGTACACTCACACGACTGCTCAAAATATCAATCCTGGTCACCTGGTCAGGACAAATGATTTAAACCTGCTTAAAAACCAAAAAACTGCAATCACCCGACCAATTTACAAGTGTGTACGCTCCCGCGACTACTTTATCAAATTCTTCCCCCAGGTCTGACATCATGTAGTGGCGCCTTTGAGGGCGGTCTGGTGAAGATTGGAAAAGTGTGTACGGTGATTGGATCCTCTGAACAGATCGTTTCAGCAGTAGGTCATTTTTTCCTCTGATGAAATCCGAAGGGATGAAATGCGTCAGTGAGTTTCATTTAAACTATTGCACCGCTAGCACTAGCACTTTATCATAGCGATCACCTATTCTACGTTTTGAGAACTAATTGCTGGTCCGTTAAACTGCAGTATTACGGCCCGTATTGGATCATATCAAGGGAGAGCCGTTCCATTCAACTCCATTAAAGGGAAGTTATTCACCTTTCCAGCTCCAAAGAGCCGTGTGTTTTAATTTACGATCTAAGTGGCTATCAGCATCTGTACCGACCGACACTGAAAGGCTAACTGCAATCTGAACAGACGGAGAGGAGAAGCGCTTTGCTCAGAGGAGTTGGACTTATCCCTGGAGTTTATAATAATATTTTTTATAATAAGGTGGTTAACGCTATTTATATATAAGTGCTTGTTTACCTCTGGCCAATTTTTTTATTTTTTTATTTTATATTATATTGACTAATTGTATATCTTTGATCTGGTACCAGAGAGTGTTTGTTATTGTTCCTAATTAAAAATTCTGAATTTAAACTAGAAGGCATTTATTTATTTATTTTTTATTAAATTTATATTTGATCTTTTTATATATTGATTGTGACTGTCAGACCTACACAGCGCTGGTTTTTTTCCTCTCGAGCTTTTTAGTGTTTTGTAGTAAGGGATTCACAACCCTGCACCGAGCCGCGAGAAGTGTAACAGTCATAATTTAGTGGCAGATTTTGTGATCCCTTAGGCGCCTAATTGTGGTGTTTATTGTGTTTTTTTCTTGTCTGACATCATGTAGTGCCACCTTTGAGGGCGGTCTGGTGAAGATTGGACGGTGATTGGATCCTCTGAACAGATCATTTCAGCAGTCGGATGTCTACCGTAAAGTTGGACAAGTGTGTGTCTCGGATTAGGTGTTGTATCTGCGACCTTGGGCTGCTGTAGGATTGTGTAGTTAGTCTGGTAGGGAGTTGGATCTGAAGAGGATCGGACAAGTGTGGTGCCAGGTTAAGAGAATAATTCAGACTTGGTTTGGTGTTATATCAGTACAAAGTTTGCATTGTTCACAACATTTTGCGCACCTTTATTCTAAAATTCATGGTATCTAAGTGATTGAAAGGTTTACATCATTAAATACATGTGACACTAGATGGCAATGAAGCCTTAGCTGAAAATGCAGTGTTACTCTATTCAGTTTAAATGTTTAAAATTCTGTTTAAATGCTTAGAATGTACTTGAAGTTCTCCGCTTCAGCCATGTTTATATACCAAACAGGTCTAAGATTGAGCAAGTTGTACAGCACCTGATATGAACTAACTGCAATTATTGCTTTGGACATAATCTATAATGCATAACAAAGCCTATTACTCTGCACATCGGCTCAGGATCCATTACATCCTGCATCATGAGGCATTTCAGTCCTCTCTCTCTCTCTCTTCCCTCTTCATTATAAGCATTTAGATTGCACAGTGAGGGCCTGGCTAAGCCCTTACGTACTGTTCAGTAGGGCATCTGTGCGGAACACTTAAGGTAGGGTCCTGGTGGAAGATCCACAATCCACACGTTGGAGAGTGGCAGGGGGGGGGGCAGTGGATCACAAATTCCGTACAATAGTCTCCGCAGCGGAGGCTACCTACAGAATAAATGATTAAGTGTGAATCTGGTCCATAATAAGTGCCACCTGTGGCTCTTTTCACATAGGCCGGTCAGAAACTTGCACACCTGTGCTCATCAAGGGGACCTGGAAAACAGGCACTGTTAGATGTATTTGAAGACCGTGAGCAAAGGCTGTGATAAAGGCTATAGATAAAGAAGTCCATGGACGATGCGGATTGCCCAAAGGAAACAGTAGGTCATGAGGCTTCCATCAAACTACTTATTCACACAACGCACAAGAGCACATGATGTCCTCCTCATGTCACTGTAAGGAAGGGGACTATTCATTCTGAGAATACGTTTTCTAATATCTCTGCATCGTATTCACACCTAACAAGCTGCGGCTTCTTAGGTGCGTTTTTTAAAGAAATAACCCACTACGCATACGTGGTAGGTTATTTTCTACATACCACTTAAGTACGTAGATAGACCAAGAGCCAGATTTACTAAGCTGTGGGTTTGGAAAAGGGGAGATGTTGGCCATAGCAACCAATCAGATTCTAGCTGCCATTCTCTAGTATGTAATAGCTAAATGTGATCTATAATCTGATTGGTTGCTATGGACAACATCTCCACTTTTCCAAACCCGCAGCTTAGTAAATCTGGCCTTAAGACCCCATGTTGTTGGTTAGGAAGAAAGAGTGGATCCTGGGCAGCATTAGGGTATTTTTAAGAGTGGGTGGGGGAAGGTATGTAAAGGAGCCAGGGAGGGTGCAGCAAGGGAACCTCCATGTGTATTTTCCATCTTAAGAAGGGAAATAGGTTTGTAAAATAAGGGGGAGGTGGCTGGGAGGGAGCTTTAAGCTAGGTGTGGATACATGCATATGCACCTTCTTAAATGATCTGTGAATCAGGTCCTCTATGTCTGGCACAACTGGAGTTAAGGGGCCAGTGGTGCAGTATAGTACATATCGTGGGGAAACAACACATGGAATGGGATGAGTGGAAAGACCAAGAAACCCCACATATTAAGGGTCCATAAAACACATTCCATATGCCAAGGTTTCCTTGTCGGAGACAACAAATGAGAGAGTGCATCTTAACTGGAACTTGGTTGTATGTCAGTGTAATGTTGACGTGAATAAAGAAAACTTGCCCTCATGTTTTTCATACACTGAGCTTTGGTAGAGATAGAGAATGTAAGATTTCTTTAGCCTGTACGTAAAATGTTTATAAAATAAGGAAAGTTCAAAGAGATGGCTATGAGAGCAACCATGGAAGAATGGTCTATAAGAGCGATAATAATTAGCAAGCTTCGTGAATGCTGATAGGCCAGTGAGTTGAGGCCAGTTTTGAGGCTAAAACCTGAGACAACAGAGACTTCAAAGACAAAGGGCACTTTTATAGAGATCATTTTACATTATAGTAACCCCTAAAACTCACCCCTACCGCATCATTTAAATATTGACCCTCAACAACCCTACGGAGGTGAACTAAGTTCCGTACACCTCTGCGGAACATCCGGCATGCGCAATGCCAGTAAAACAGCCGAATTCCACATCTAGCGCACGGAATTCGGCTCCCTGGTGCAAGGCAATATCTATGCAGTTTGCTAGTTAATTTAAGTGAATTCTGACAGAGACATCGGAAAGGTCCAAAATTATTGTATTCACAGCTTCAACGTAGAGTAGGAAAGCTACGGTCTCTGTGCAGAGTTCCTGTCTGTAGGATCTGATGGACTAAACAAAGTCTAATGATGCCTGAAGGACTCTTGTTGCCATCTACCATTGTGTAGACCAGACCTGTCCAACCTGTGGCCCAACAGGTGTTGTGAAACTACGACTCCCAGCATGATTTGTCAGATATCAGCTTAGCCTATGCAGTTATGGCGTTTCCCTCTGCTCTCTGTTGTTCTGTCTTATTTGTTTAACTTAGCAACCTGTTTGTTTAAATTAGTGGCGCACGTAGTCGCCCAACTACCCATGTATTCCTAGTATGGAACCCTAATAGGCACCCATTGTACAAGAACCTACATGCCTAATAGTAGAATAATCTATGTAAGGTCACTGGAGATAGAGTGCGCATTAATAAGTCCACTAAAAAACCTTCTTTGTGCCTTTGTACTTTCTAGCCTATGCAGTTATAGCATGCTGAGAGTCGTAGTTTCACAACACTTGTTGGGCCACAGTTTGCACAGGCTTGGTGTAGACTGTTAATACTAGTGTCAGTGAGTTAATGAATCTCTGATATATGCATATCATGTAGCTCTCCACAAACAGTATTGTGGGATGTCAGCCAATCACATAATAGAGTGTTTGCTGCTTTTTCTAAACTCTTGTTCGGATAGTCTAATCCACTGTTCTGAGTCTACATGTACTTTTGATTTTCCTGCTTTTGGCAGCCTTACTACAAAGAGTATTGCAAGAAGTTGCATTCAATTCTGGTGCAGAGGGGTACAATTTTTATATATTCACATTGGTTTGGAAAGGAAAAGCATGTTTGAGCGATGCAGTGCACAGAGATTGAAGAGACTGTTCCAATTATACACAAATGCTATAGGCGACCTTTGAAAACAATTAGATTTTTATATAGACGTTCAAAAACAAGATATAAGTTTCACCACCACCACCTGCCAAGTTCCCTGACCGTAACCACCACTTCTAAACCTCTTCCTAATCCTGTCACTTGGACTTCTCCTGTGCTGCCTCCAACTTACTGGAATTCTCTCCCGTCATACTTTCCACCTTCTCCAAAAATTTCAAAAAGACCTTCAAAACCAATTTCTTCACGAAAGTTTCCCAACTCTCCTCCGTACCAAACCCTACTGAATTCCGCATCAATGGCTCGCCCTAAACTGTAACCACTTTCCGTCTTTCTCTTCGCTTTAGATTGTAGGCTCCCGCAAATATAATCCTCGGATAACATTCAGAGATGGCAAATAAGAGAGGAAAGTTACTCTTGGGTTAAACCATGTTGATTGCAGGGGAGTCAAATTTCAAACAGTATTAGAGTTGAGAGTTGATGTTTCCTATCCCAAGTCTAAATAACAGTGTGATAGTAACACTGGTCAGTATCTGTGTGCAGTAAGCAGTTCAAAGATATAACCCTGCATGCAAAGACGACAATTAACTTGACTCCCCCTGCAATCAACATGGTTTAGCCCAGGAATAACTTTACTATCTCATTTTCCTTCTGTTCCCTCATCCCTAATATTTTTTTCCTTTTCCTGCCTCTCCCTTATATTCTCTTAATCAGTGGAGGAACCACGATTTATGGGGTGAGCTTGCACTCATATATATATTATTTTAATGTTCTATTACTCTGTATGAAAATGCAGGGTTGCAGACAATCCATATTAACCATGAATACTATGAAATATATCAATGCAAATATAAATAGAATATGAATATTCTTACCTGAAAAATTGCTATCCAAGCATACCCAATATTATCAAAATTGATAGCACCTTTGAAAGGGTTATGTTCCCCAGCAGAACAGTTTGTATAATACTGATTCCAGTTGACACAAGAAGAATTGCTGGTGTTGTTATAAAAGTTATAATCCAGTGTACACTCCAGCCCTTCTTCCCTGCGCGTAGGGACGCCGCGACAATAGCGCATGCCATTTTCCCTGGCCTGCGAGCAGATGAAAGGATTCTCGTCCTCATTCTCCGTCTGATAATACCGTTCCAATTCCAGGGAAGCTGGTCTGGAAGAGAGAGGTCAAAAATACTGAGAAGCAAATGACAGAACTCACCACATTCTCTATCTCTCTCTCTCTCTCTGAATGGGTGTAAGTCCCTGTTGTGAACAGACCCGTTAGGCAGACTTTACCCATTCACTTTCGCACTTACCGTTATCCCTCCGCCGTCTGCGATATCCCTCCGCCGCACCTCCATCATTGCTATCGCCGGACCAGGAACAGGTGAGTAAACTATCTGTGCGGGTTAGGGTTACGGTCAGGCTAGGGTCAGGCTGCGGTATATGAAGGGTTAGGGTCAGGCTGCAGGGGAGGGTACGTTAGGGTCAGTTCTGCAGGGGAGGGTGGGTTAGGGTTAGGCTGCAGGGTAGGGTAGGTTAGGGTCAGTTCTGCAGGGGAGGGTGGG
>WWET01000558.1:89622-103827 GCA_011038615.1 Limnodynastes dumerilii | reverse complement strand
CGCCCCACTAACTCTAGCCTTACCCTCTGCAACCGCCGCAGCTTGAAGCCATTGGGAACGGGGAAATAGGTTTCCGTTCCCAATAGCAATTTTCAGTTCTTTTTTAACAATTGGCGGCTGTATCATATCCATATAGGGCTGCGCAGACCGGAAACTGCATCCGTATCCCGTGTTAATCTGTCTTATATATATATAAAATGTATCAACTTTCTGCTTCATTATGCTCACAGTAAACATAAGTGGCCCTATAAAACAATCATTAAAGTAAAATGACTTTTTTTTTTAATGTTGGATTAAGTACAAGAAGCAACTGAATTTGCTATGTAAAAAAAAATACTTTTTCTACAATTTCTGAAACCAAAAACTGATGATCTTTAGTTTTTAAAGCCCAGTAAACACACAGGTCACCTCTCCATCATAAATTCATTAAAGCAATTTCATTTTGCAAGTTTTCTTTGAAACAGAAGATATCAGTCTCATTGGCCTAGTGAAATATATTACCCTTGATGCATTTGGCCTTTAAGACTTTTATATTTGCCAACGCTACATTGTCTGATGTCTCAAATTGAAAATTATAATGTTACTTGAGATGAAGTATAGAGTCTTTTGTGGGATCTGGGCGCAACACATGATGTAATCTTAACTCCATTTGCAGGTGTTACTCTGAATTCTGCCAGGGCAGGCACCTGGTTTTAATGTTCGTGTTGGCACTAGTTCAAAAAATCCTACTGTACTACTACTGGAGAGAAGGAAAATAAAATAACATCCAAGTTATGTTGGGAAAATCCTTAAGAGCATTAAAACATTAGTAAAAAAATATAATAAATTTCTTCGCTAATGCTTACAATGTGTCATTTTTCCATAAAGCTGGAGGCCACTTGTAACCTTGTTTAAATGCTGATTTAGTAATGGATAACAGAGAATGGCAGGTGTAAACTGCAACCCATTGACATTGTGGTATGGGAACTTTTTTTCTCCTAAGCAAGGTTTCCATATTCCATTCTTGTGACAGGCCAAAACACATAGCAGCTTACGGGTGTACAATTACCTATTGTAGTAATTGGCCTGGGCTCTAAAGTCAGATGGAGAACCAGAAGCCACGACCCTTACTGTTCCTGTTCCTACCTGACTAACCTAATTTGGCAAAATATAGAACAGCATAGTATCTCATCATGTCTGAAATACATATCTGAGGGACTCAGCTAGTTACTAGGTAGCACATTTAACCAACCTCCAGAGAACTGTCTTTTATTCCAGATTTTTTCACACATAACAAAAAAGTCTTTCAATAACCATTAGAAGTCTATATAGCCATGTGAGAAGCACGCAGGTGCCAGTACACTGTATCGGCCCTCTGAAAGGGTTGTCTAGACATGAAGGATAAAACATATTTTTATGCTTCTGTCTGCCGTCTCTGTAATAATCTTGTTTTTCAACTGTTTAACGTTTGACAGCTATCTGTAGTAAAACGACACCTTGGTTGGGGTGCTAACCTGTACAGGGGGAAAAAAAGTGGCAGATTTAATGGAATTTATGTCAACAGTTTCAATGTGAAAAATGCTAGGCACTTTTACTTAAATATTAACTCAAGGAAGGCATAATGGAATTAGTTTATGACTGGATAGTTGTGTAACAGACTAAAAGGTCGAATTTCCCCTGTTGTTGTCACATCATGTGACCGTTTTGTAAACTTGATATTAAACTGGGGTAAGTGACATGGTGCTGCTTGTTATTTTTTTGTGCCATACGGCTACCTTTACTAACTGTGCGTAGTTTCCATCTTCAGAAGGAATCTACGCAAGGAGAATGCTTTTCGCTGTCCCTATTTTGAATGAGAGCCTTTCAGAATTTCTTTTTAGGAAGAGCTGCTGCCGCGGACTTAGTGTTAGGCAGTATGTGTGTGTGGGGGGGGCCTTAGGGTTAGGCTGCAGGGGGACTTAGGGTTAGGGAGTGGGGTTGCTTACCTTTCTGAGCACTGTGTTCGGTGCTCCAGAGATCGTATGTCTCGTCTCTTCGAAGCATAAGCAATCATTTGGATCAGAAGCAATAGGACTGTTTGCGACGGGGACCCACACTCCGAGATTCGGTCCTAAGTCTAGATCAAGCCTAGAGCCATTTTAGGAACACAGCGACTTAGTGTTAGGCTGTGGGGAGGGAGACTTAGGGTTAGGAAGTGGGTTGGGGATGTTCTCCAGGATTCAATTTCTATGTCTCTTCGAAGCATAAGCAATCATTTGGATCAGAAGCAATAGGACTGTTCGCAACGGGGACGCACACTGCGAGATTCGGTCCTAAGTCTAGATCAAGCCTAGAGCCGTTTAATTTTAGGAACACATTAAATATTAATGTTCTATTATAATAAATGTCTTTATTTCCCTCTAAAGCTTTGTGTCAGATAATCCATCACTGTGTGAAGAAAGCAGCTATTAAAAAATAAAATAAAATTCCAAGAACCTTGAGCTACACATCAAAAGATAACATCAATAAGTAACGGGGAGAGCTCCAAGTAATGTCTCTGGCGCATTAAAAGAAATGATATTAATGAATGAAAGAGGACCGAAAATGAGCAGCGATCGTGGAACTACATTAGGTGGATGGCAGACGGTGTCAGGGCTGGAACGCGTTCTCTTGGCTCTCTGCACTGTAAAGCTGTTTGTAAGCTTTTCAATGAGAAATGATAATGCCAAAATATCCGGACTTCATCCACAGAGAGACGAAGACGCAATATAAACCTGGCTCCTGCCACCCAGCGTGACCCCTTTCCTGCGGATCTCAGCTGAGCCGCTCATATTGTTCTCTCTTATTCAGCAGCAGCTGATTTAAACAAACGCAGAGAACAGTTTAGCGCCTGGGGTCTTAATTAATATCTATTCAACCGTTCCCTGCACAGCATAGAAATCCTGTTGTAGGGTTTATAAGGCTATACATAGCGGCACACCTGATCGTATAAAACTGGATCACACAACAAACAAAGACTCCGCACCATTTATATGTAGAGAAAGTTCCACCTCTACCCACCTTATCGTCCACCTCTGCCTCCCTACCTACCAAATTATTTTTGCACCCGCTAACAGCTCCGGAGAGATAAGTAACCAGGGACGTTTAGTGTTAGAGGGCCTAGGGTTAGGCTATACAGAAGTGAGCATTAGGGTCAGGCTATGAGGAAGGGAGGGTTAGGGTCAGGCTGCGAGGAAGGGAGGGTTAGGGTCAGGCTGTGGTGAAGGGACGGTTAGGGTCAGGCTACCAAATTGGGACTGCTTTAGTAAGTTTAACATTTATAAAAGAGACCACTGAGGGCTAGCACTCTTACTCTATAATGAGACTGTGCCAACTAGTTCGGGGAAGAGAACCTTAGGGTCAGGTTTCGGGGAAGGGAGTGTTAGGGTCAGGCTGCGGGTAAGGGAGGGTTAGGGTAATAGAAGGGGAGGGTTAGGGTTTTAGACTTATCGTAGCACCGTGTTACGTGTTGCCATAACCTTAAGTCATTGTGCATATTTTACGCATGGACAATCCCCAGTCCTCCCTCCCAGTCTAATCTACATCACTCCCAGTATAAACTACATCCCTCCCAGTCTAATTTACATCAACAGGGGCACAGGAAAAAAGGGGGTGAGGAGACAAGAAAGAGGAGTGACAGTAGAAACCAGTTGGAACAAAAATCATGATCACAATTTTATTATATATTTAGCGCCACTAACTCTGCAGAGACTGTATTTGTCATCAGCGTCAGTCGCTAAGTTCCCTAGTAGGAAGTCAGTTAGCCTATGTTTTTACACAGACCCAAACCACACACAGGAATCAAACCCACGTCCTCAGTGCTGTGAGGCAGAGCTGCTAACAACTTGAGCCGCTGCACTGCACCAAATGCGTACGATACATAAATATGTAATAAGCATTGTACTTGATTATGTTATGTGCCACTTAGCTTTATATTTATAATATCAATATAGATACAGATAAGGTGAAATGCCCTTATGACAGTACATTTAGTATTTTTAGATAGTGCATATTTAAGTTACATCAAATTGGATTGGATCCAGACCGATTTTCTTTTTATATCTATTTTTTTCATCTGTGCGCCATGATTGGAACACAGTCTGCTCTACCCAACTAATGACACTACCGGCAACTTTCAACAGGGAGGTCCGGGTCGTGCTCTGAAGTGGGCGTGGCTTGTAATAGAGAAAACTTGAGGTAGAGTATGGTTACTGTCCGTCCTAGTTAGAGGAGTGGTTAGCGATGTGTCGAGGCAGCTCACATATAACGCGTCCGGATTTCCGAGCACTGAAAAATAGATCCAGTTCATAATTACGAAGAGACCTGGGAATGAAGAAAGAGGAACCCTAATTAACGCTGAAGGGTCCTTGGGATGACTATTGAGCGTTTGTTCCCAGCAACATAGGACACAATCCAGAAATCTGCTGCCGCTGCAGTCCACGGCAAAATCCTGTTAGCGGATCACAGTGCAATCCTAAGGTCTGTATGCGCAAGGGGAGACCACAGAAAATGGGGCAGCGTGTAAATGAGGAATCGTATGTAAGGGCTTAACCAATCCCTTACTGTGCAATTTAAATATGACCCCCCTTCCACCATACATACATACATACATACATACATGCTTTATGCATAGAGAATGGCCCCGCCCCCATGCCATTGGATCCAGACCCATGCGGATAGCGTGAAGCGCATGCACGCGCTGTACTGAAATCAGGACATTATTCTGGATCCATTCTGCACGGTGTAAAAATCTCGACATCCTGTACAGTGTTCTCTTCTCCAGGGCCAGATTGACAATGGGCTAATGGGATTACAGCCCCAGGCCTCCATCTGAAAATAGCCCCCCCCCCTCACACACACTGCAGAGCTCAAGGCCTCCCACTGCAGTGACTGACATTCTCCGCCAAAGCATACTATATAGTGTGGGCCCTTGATCATTTTCACCCTCACACCTACAATCCAGGCCCGGTGTCTGCATACCCTCCAACTGTACCTATTTAGCAGGTACAGTACCGGTTTTTAATGGTCTGTACCGGATAAGTGGGCTCCTGTACCGGATTGTGGCCCAGCTGCTCCCTCTCCCCTATACTCCTTTTCCAGCCCTGCAGCATCTAATCACTATAGCAGAGCTACGGGCACAGATTCCTACCCTCTCCAGTGAGTGTTTAGCTCATATGATAAGGTGTAAATGAGATTTTACACCTTATCATACATGCAAATGAAAGGAGATTAAAGCCCCGCGCCTTAACGAGACAAGCCACGCCCCCCAGGTGTACCGATTTTCTATTATAAAATGTTGGAGGGTATGTGTCTGTCGCATATTGTTCTTGCAGGCTATACGTAGATCAAGCCGCCATTTAGTACATAGTGTTCAGTACAGACTGAGTACATCTGCAGCCAAGCTGTATAAATGTGCAGCAGCTGAGCTTTATCCAATTTATTTTGCTCTCCATTTGGCTTACCACAATTAATATTGTATTACTGGAGCCTTAATCTTTTGAAGTACAGGCTGGGGCCGGCGAGCACACGTATTGATCACCGTATGAGCACTACAATGAAGGTCTTATTAACTTCTATCTAGGTATTACCGCATTTCACAATTGCTGGCCTGGACCAGTGTGTGCACAGTGTACTGCCGTCCGGTAGTAGTACTGCCAGTTCTGGACATCTGTATATAACAGCTGACACACAGAAACGTATAGTGTGGTTTACCACAATTAATATTCATGGCTAAAACTTTTTTTTTTGCCATTATTGTGTGTGGATTGCTCCATCTTTTTGAATTTGCAGTTTCTGTTTCCCATAATGACCACCTGTTTTCTGTTTGTTTCCTCACACTTGCCGGCCTGGACGCCATCACTCATGGGAATACGTAGGACCTGATCCTGAGTTTGCGCGCATGCAACACGGATGCACAGCAAAAACGTATTCTGCGTTCGATTCAAAGTCGCACAAAACCGAACTATTGAATCGCACGAACGTGCCTAGTACCTATGCGCATACGGAAATCAAACCAATACGCATATGCGTGCGCCTGAAACATCGATTACCTTTAGAAGTGGCTTGAAAGCAAAATAAAGCAAAATTTTTAATAATTTTTAGAAACATTTGTAAAGAAATTTATAAACAAAGTAGGAAATTAATACAAGGTTTACAATATTTCAACACAGCTAAAAACACAATATTCAAAAAATGTAAAAACAAACCTCCAAGTTGCTGTGCTTGAGCAAAGAGCAAAAAAGCAAAGATACCTGGGAGTTTTTATGTTCTGCTCTCAGGTGTTGTGTGGTTAAGCTAAGTATGTTGTAAGGTCACATGTATTTTGTTGGGGTTTTTTTCCTGCAAAATAGAACTTACACCGGGGTCAGGGCTGGTGCAAATAAAAGTCGGATGTGCGAGCAAAAAAAAAGACGGATGCGCACGTAAAGGTGAGTAAACGCCACAAAAAACATTTGCATGCCTAAGCACGCCCAGCAGTACAGACTGGGTACATCTGCAGCCAAGCTGTATAAATGTGCAGCAGCTGAGCTTTATCCAATTTATTTTGCTCTCCATTTGGCTTACCACAATTAATATTGTATTACTGGAGCCTTAATCTTTTGAAGTACAGGCTGGGGCCGGCGAGCACACGTATTGATCACCGTATGAGCACTACAATGAAGGTCTTATTAACTTCTATCTAGGTATTACCGCATTTCACAATTGCTGGCCTGGACCAGTGTGTGCACAGTGTACTGCCGTCCGGTAGTAGTACTGCCAGTTCTGGACATCTGTATATAACAGCTGACACACAGAAACGTATAGTGTGGTTTACCACAATTAATATTCATGGCTAAAACTTTTTTTTTTGCCATTATTGTGTGTGGATTGCTCCATCTTTTTGAATTTGCAGTTTCTGTTTCCCATAATGACCACCTGTTTTCTGTTTCTTTCCTCACACTTGCCGGCCTGGACGCCATCACTCATGGGAATACGTAAGACCTGATCCTGAGTTTGCGCGCATGCAACACGGAGGCACAGCAAAAACGTATTCTGCGTTCGATTCAAAGTCGCACAAAACCGAACTATTGAATCGCATGAACGTGCCTAGTACCTATGCGCATACGGAAATCAAACCAATATGAAGTGACATTTTTCAATTGTTTTAAAATTCCGTGCGCCACGTAATGTAACGCGCATGCATATGCATGCGCCTGAAACATCGAGTTCCTTTAGAAGTGGCTTAAAAGCAAAATAAAGCAAAATTTTAAATTATTTTTAGAAACATTTGTAAAGAAATTTATAAACAAAGTAGGAAATTAATACAAGGTTTACAACATTTCAACACAGCTAAAAACACAATATTCAAAAAATGTAAAAACACAGCTCTATTTTACCTCAGAAACCTCCAAGTTGCTGTGATTGAGCAAAGAGCAAAATGGCAAAGATACCTGGGAGTTTTTTTGTTCTGCTTTCAGGTGTTGTGTGGTTAAGCTAAGTTTGTTGTAAGGTCACATGTGTTTTTTTGGGAGGTTTTTTCCTGCAAAATAGAACTTACACCGGGGTCAGGGCTGCTGCAAATAAAAGTCGGATGTGCGAGCAAAAATAAAGACGGATGCGCACGGAAAGGTGAGTAAACGCCACAAAAAAACACTTGCATACCTAAGCACGCCAAGTTTAGCATATGTCAAAACACGAATGCGATGGTAGTCGGAAACTTACAAGTACGCTTACATTGCGTGCGACTTTATGTGTTCGTGCATGCGCTGTAGCGGATTTGCAAAACGCATTCGTCTGTTTTTGCACGGATGCGCAACTGAGGACCAGGTCCGTAGAGTTAATAGCACGTGCAAATTTTGAGGCCCTGCACATCCTCCGAGAACAGGTGTACGAATGTGAAGATTAGTCCCATGCAATCATAGACTACCTAGGGGTAGATTTACTAAGATGCGGTTTGGAAAAGTGGAGCTGTTGCCTATAGTAACCAATCAGTTTCTAGCTCTCATTTTCCTATTACATTCTAGAGAATGTCAGCTAGAATCTGATTGGCTGCTATGGGCAACATCTCCACTTTTCCAAACCCGCAGCTTAGTAAATCTGGCCCCTACTGTTCAGAGCCTTTTGACATAGGCCGAGAGAGGGTGCCCTCAAGTTATGTGCAATGTTGAATCAAAAACTTTGCAACCGCGACACTCCTAAGTGTATCAACTTGAACCTGTCTTAAAGCAAGTATGCCCACACACTGCAGATGCTTAGAGTGACCTTTACAACAATGTACACACACCTTGTGCTAATAGCATATTTTATCCTCCAAAAAATACACATAACTCTGCATCGGCCTCTCAGACCGTGGACCCGATGTACAGTTAATTGTGAGTATTTAAGGCATATATTGTGGGGCAAAGCATGTGCACACAAAACATACACATGAAAAATCAGTTAAAGATAAATGTTCTTAATGTATTCAGTGCTATTTAATATCTTTATAGCTGATATTTCCTGTGGTATCGAGGGGAAAATATGCCTTTTTGCAGATGACACAAAGATATGTAACAGGGTGGACACGCCAGGAGGGGTACAAAAAATCAGGGATGATCTATGTACACCGGAGGAATAGTCAAGAGTGCGGCAACTGCAGTCTAATGCCAAAAAATGCAAAATCATGCACAAAAAAACCAAAAGCTCAATATATCATTAATGGCCCAGATCCACACTTAGGTGTGACAGGGGACATACCTAAGTCATTTGCGTAAGTCCCCTGTCTTGGAACATCTGAGAATGCACGCGCCAGAGATTCCGCGTGTATACTCACTGTCGTACATAACTTATGACAGTAAGTACGCACCAGGGGTAGGCCCATAATTTACGATGGTCGTATCCCGGCCATACAGGTGGAGGTAGCCATATATGTCAGGGATCGGGGCGCGGGGAAGCCCCGTTACGAATAGACCTAGTCATAAAAACTTAAGGTAGGAATCTGGACACGTAAGTTACTACCGTCAGCGGGGAGAGCACTTTTCCAAATCCGCAGCTCAGTAATTCTGGCCCCAGGTCTTTAAGCAGGCTTATTGCAAGTAAAACCTGGGGGGGAGGTTTAAGGAGGATTTCTCATCTGCAGTCAGTGGGTCAGGGAGCCTCTGGAGAGAGTGTAGTTCACTGCTTTGTGGCCCTGAAGCGCAGACTGCCATCATTTTACAGCAGTGTACTGCAAAACAGCTTTGCTCCTGTGACTCCAATGGCGACAGGGCCTAACCCTTACCATCCCCTTCCCACAACACAACCTTAACCCTACCCTAACCATCCTCACCCCAAAGCCTAACCTTAACCCTCCCTTTTCTTCAACCTAACCATCCCTGTCCTGCATCCTAACCTTAACCCAGGGTTGCCGATCTTCTCTCCGGCAGATCTCGGAGGGAAGCCATTGATGCCTATAAGGGGGCTTAATGATGTGTTTTATGCAAATCGCGTCATTAAGCCCCACCCCTGTCAATCACTATTGTGATCTCTAATGTTCTAGGGGGTGGGCGGAGCTTGATTACATCATCAAGTCCCCGCCCATCCCTAGTAACTCTAGGGATTACAATAGTATTTATTAGGGGGTCGAGACTTGCGGGAGATTTGCCGGCTCTCCCGGGATACTGAGAGAACTGCCCATATTTCGGGAGTCTCCCAGATATTCCGGGAGAGTCAGCAACCCTGCCTTAGCCCTTCATTCTCTGCAGCTGAACCCTAACCAGCAACGGGGTACCTTGTCGAAATAAAAACTTTTAACATTGTTCTGATTTATAAATATCCTTTATTTAAAAGCCTTTGGCTGCGATTAAGCTGTATCGGTGTCAAAAATGGGGTTGCTGCTGCCTCTTGGAGATCACACAGCTTGGTGGGCTGTAATAGGTTATTGTGGTATGTTTGTAAGGACTGAAGGTCCTCTCACTGCCGTCAGGGACTAATCCTGTGTATTAGTTAGTGGCCAGACAGGTCCAGGTTTCATTTTGTGTGAATAAACCATGCTAAAGACGCCCTCATAACACCCGGTGTCGGAAAGATGGCAGAGTCCCACGTGGAGCCTCGTCTTCTAGCATCTCTACAAGAAGCTTATATTTAATGCATTCACCTGTATTATATTTTATTTGTGACATTATAGCATTAAATTAGGTTTTTGGGGGGATAATTCTCAACATGGACTAAGAAAAAAAATCATCAGTAGAGTCGATAAGGGAGTTAAGTTTTAATTAGGTTTTAAAAAGTTGAAGTCTTAATGAGTTACACCGTGGGGGGTAATGATGTGATAATGGGCTGTTAGCAACATTTAGCCATGTTGCTCCCAAGGCTGACAGACGCGCTTACCTGTTCTCCCAGCATGCAAAGTGGTTAAGTGACTAACATAAAAATAAAGTCATCTCTCACTTTAATTAAAATCGTACAAAGTCTGATTTAAAAAGCGTTAGGTTTGGAAGAAATAACTTTAGCTAAAGTCCCTAATGCGCACTAGTAAATTATTTTCAGTATGGTTACACAGTATGGTCTCACACAGGGCCACCATCGGGGAGAGGGGGGGCAGCTGGGACTATTGGATGGGTCCCCGTCGATACTTACCTTTGTTCTGCAGCATCAAGTATCGCCGGTATCCTACTGCCTATACTTGCTGCTGAGCGCTGTACATTAGTGGACCAATCCGCAGGGAGGAAATGATCGCTGTTAATGCAGGTCTGCGGATCATGGGCCAGATTTACTAAGCTGCAGGTATGAAAGAGTGGAGATGTTGCCCATAGCAACCAATTAGATTCTAGCTGACATTATCTAGTATGGAATAGTTAATGAGACCTAGAATCTGATCGGTTGCTATGGGCAACATCTCCACTTTTCCAAACCTGCAGCTTAGTAAATATGGCCCCCTGAGTCAAACTCAGGGTTTATCCGCGGATCGCTCGTCAGAGACCCGTTATTTGCCTAATGTTTTTACAAATGCTGGATGTTGGACGTCTTAATTATCAGCTCATGTAAGTGTAATGAGAGAAATGAAGAACCAATAGGGTGCTGTTGATCTCCATGTTGCTAGTTAACAACAGGTCATACGAGATAAGGGGCCAAATTTACTGAGCTGCAGGAAAGTGAAAGTGGAGATGTTGCCCATAGCAACCAATCAGATTCTAGCTGACATTTTATAGTATGTAATAAGAAAGTAAGAGCTAGAATCTGATAGGTTGCTATGGGCAACATCTCCAAATTTTCCTTTCCTGCAGCTTAGTAAATCTGTCTCCAGGTGCTGTAAGTACAACTCCCAATATGCTCCCAGAGCAAAGATGCCTGGCAATGCATGATGGGACTTTTAGTATCACAAAACCCGGAGCCTAAACTTACATGAGACAGTGCAGAAGTTAAATAGATAAATTAAAGTTGCTGTATACAGAACCATGTCAACCCCTGCTTCCATGTCCAGTTCATTGCCCGATAATGATAAAGGACAGGATTCTCACTTCCTAAATCTTCATACGGACGTAGTGATAAGTGGCGAGTTACTAACATGCGTAGTAATTCTTACGCTATCTACATAACCATTGCATTACATAGATAGTGTAAAAGAGTTACTATTCATGTGTAGTAGCTCGGCACTTATAACAACGCTCGTATGAAGAAAATTTTGGAAATGAGAATCCGGTTCAAAATGTTCAATCCTATTTATAGAAAAGAAAAACGCCTGTTCAGTAATAAAGGGCCATTTAATAACTGACAATGTGTATGATAATACAAGAGTAAAAGAATCCTACAGCAACTGCAGACCCTCCAATATGATATATTCTGTGGGCCTGATTCAATTAGCCTCGTACCCGCGTTATTTGCGGTGCAAAGCTAATTGTGCTCATTTTTTTCTTTCTCATAGAGACGCGCATAAAAATCAGCCACTGTAATAGATGGGGAAAAAGCGCACAGCAATAGATGGGAAAAAGCGCACAGCAATAGATGGGAAAAAGCGCACAGCAACAGACAGGAAAGAGCATCGCAAACTTTTTCCCATCTATTGCAGTGCGAATTTCTAATTGAATCAGGCCCTATGAGGTACAATATGCTCTGCTGAATATCAGGGAGACTACCTGAAGAGTGGGTGTTTTCCCTGACTCCCTGAAGAGTGGGGGATCTCCCTGACTCTCTGAAGAGTGGATGAGCTCCCTGACGAGTGGATGGTCTCCCTGACTCAATGAAGAGTGAGCGACCCTCCTGACTTCCTGAAGTTGTTGGAAATCTGAATGATTTTTTTCCAGAAGTCATTGTGGTATGATGAGAGAATTAGGAAATTGTCTCCTATTTCCCTGCAGCGAGGCCTATGGAAACAGCCACTTTTATGGAGGTCAACGTGACTTCAATAATGGAGACAGAAATGAAAAAATACACTTTGGTCTCTTCAGCTGGTCTCTTTAGAGTTGATAGGTGATGTTTCCTATCCCAAGTCTAAATAACAGTGTGATAGTAAAGCTGGTCAGTATCTGTGTGCAGTAAGCAATTCAAAGATATATCCCTGCATGCAAAGAATACAATTACCTTGACTCCCCCTGAAATCAACATGGTTTAGCCCAGGAGAAACTCATTTCAAGCACTTCCTTAAGTCTGGATCCAGCCCTTAACACAATAAATACGGAAAGATTTATAAAAAAACATTCTTCATGTATGTTTCTTCAAAGATCTTTGACTCTTATGACCTAATCATGTACCATAAAATGTGTACAGTTATTTTCAGGTAAAATTATCCACTATTAGCAAGGAAACAATTTATATTTACCTTGGATTCCTCTTCCACTCACTACACATTATACACTCATTATAGATTTTCACAGATGAGTTCATTAGATTGGAAGCACACGTGGGCTTTTCCAAAGAAAAGCTCTTTTCTTTGTAAGGTCCTTATTAATGCAGATAAAAAGCCTCTGAAAGTATGTAAAACTCTGAGAAAAAAAAACAATATTTGGCATGTTTCCATGGAGATAGGAGGCCTGTATTACTAGGTGAAGTTCACTGGTCTCCATGGTAACCAGAAATATGTGTCAGCAGGCGGTACTTTACTGGTTACTATGGTAATAGAAGCAGATTTCCCTGGGAGAACTGTCATGTGCAGATATACTGCATCCTGAGAAGAGGTGTCACTGTACATTCTCATTATTACACATTATACAACCTTCCAGACTGAATTAACCAGAGATAATATAATCAATTAGCTTACTCTGTGGAAAGAACAGCCTTCATTCCTGTGGGTTTAGTGCAATCATACTGTATACACTTGTAGCTACACCTATTAAGGGATGAAAACAATGGGCCTGATTCAGAGATGCGATTTCCACGGCACTTAGGCACCTATTAGGGATGAAAACAATGTCCACTAAGTTTAAAGGTTTCTCGGTTTAACCTCACAGGAGAAGGAAAATATTGGCTCCAGTGGTGTAGTAAATGGTAAATGACAGTTAACTTAGTTATTATCTCCATACTGCACCACATAGTGAAAACCACCATAATATTGTAATTATGGACAGCATTAATGTCATCAGTGGTTTCATACGGAGGAGGGCTCAAACCAGGCACCACCAAACTAGTCCAAAATGTAACTGAGAGTTACTTTAATGGAATGAACACTAAGGGCCAGATTTACTAAGCTGCGTGTTTGTAAAAATGGAGATGTTGCCCATGGCAACCAATCAGATTCTAGTTATCACTTTCCTATTACATACTAGAGAATGTCAGCTAGAATCTGATTGGTTGCTATAGGCAACATCTCCCCTTTTTTCAAACCCGCAGCTTAGTAAATCTGGCCCTAGGGGACATATTCGATTAAACGAGATAATGGAACTCCAGTAGCCCCTCACCTGGGGGCCCCACAAATTTTACCCAGGAAGATGTGCACCTCCAATAGGCTCAGGGAGCCTCATGTCCTGACCTGAGGGAAAGTGCCTGAGGATCTGGGGTACAGGCTATTTTACTTATTTCTATTGCTGTAACTGAACCTGCACATTTTAGATATGCAAAAAAGCTCAATTCCTCCTGTCATTACTGTCATTTATTTAGTGGCAATAGTAACCTAAACACTACAGTCACAAAGAAAAGCAAAAACATGTACGCAGTCAGGCGAATATATAGACATCACAGTAGACAGTCACCAGCCTACAAAGGTTATGGGATCGCTGCTGGAGTATTTCGTAGGTTTAAGTACTGTAGTTATTAAAATGTATTTCTTTTTTTTTGGGG
>WWET01000558.1:68610-80819 GCA_011038615.1 Limnodynastes dumerilii | reverse complement strand
AGTGATATGACCGCAATGTCGGAGGATATTCAGCAGTCTGTGCCCGCAAAGGTACCTTCAACACACGGAATCCTTAAGGTAGAATGCTGGTAGACATAGGATGTATAGGTGAAGGAAACAGCTGATCAGAGCCTCCAATGACGAAACCAGATCTGTAGTGTACTAGGCTCACTCTCCGTATCCGGCACACAGTTAGGGAGAGAGGCTGTATTTCATGCTGAAAGTTGCATACTTTGCCGAAGTGGAAAAAGGATAACAGCAGCTGGTTGATAGCGAGGTGAATCAGAGCCCTCTGAAATCAACATGGTTTTTCTCAGGTGTAACCTTCCTCTCTTAGAACCTGATTCACACTTAAGAATCTTCTTAAAATAAGAACTTAAAGTTACTCCTAGGCAAAACCATGTTGTTTTCAGGGGGGGGGGGAGTCAAGGTAATTGTATTCTTTGCATGCAGGGATATATCTTTGAATTGCTTACTGCACACAGACACTGACCAGCTATCACACTGTTATTTAGACTTGGGCTGGGAAATATCACCTCTCAACTCTAATACTGTTTGCAACAGATGAAATATAACTCCCCTGCAATCAACATGGTTTAGCCCAGGAGTGACTTTAAGTTCTTATTTTAAGGAGATTATTAAGTGTAAATCAGGTCCTTAATTACAAGTTCCTTCTTAAGTCTGGATGCAGCCCTATGTGCTTTAAGTTGTTAATGTCTACATTACATGTGTACAGGATTTTCTCTATAGAGTTTTTAATGTAAACTTTTTGTTTCTTTGAGTTGATTCTTTTTTTTTTTTTATCTTCTGGAAACAATTTAAGAAATCTTCATAGTAATTTTCTTTTAAGATCAAATCAATATTATCTTGATCTGTTGTCATGGGGCCCCTAAAATGTGTGGGACCCATAGGCCGGTGTCTACTCTAATCCTACACTGCCCACTGCCTACAGTCTAGTTCACTTAATGGGACAACCTGGTAGTCGGAGGGGCCAGCGGGCCAGTCACCCGAAATCGGGATTTTCCCATGGATTCGGGAGAGCAGGTTTGTAACCTGTCATGGTCCCTGTGCATTGTAATTGCAGCAGCGGTTATAATAATGAAGGTCCCAAAAATAAAAATCATTTTAAGAAACAATCCTTCTGCAGTAAAACTAATTTGGCTTAAAATAGGTCTAATATAACGTCCCTGTCAGCTGGGTTTTGCTCCTTTTTGCATGACAAAATTTTGGCATCATTTATTTTTTGGGTCATTTCTAATTTAAAATATCATGCCCAGTTTTGTACAGTACTTCACTTGACATCGCCATAGCAACTGCGGTCGCCTTTAACACAATGACATTCTCACAGGTGCAGCCCTTGTCATTTTTATGTACTTGATCGTGCCACGAAAAAAATGTTATTTCCTTACTGAATGCTACAGGATGCATTTCCCATATAACAGGCGATAATTAATACCATACTTATCTGCAGGCATTTTTACAAGTGTGTTCCTTTGTGATAGTGGAGGGGAGCGTGCATCAGCTGATGCTGTGTTTCTATGAGTGATTTTGAGGCTACTTAGCAACAGGGCAAGAGTTCTGAAACCAATTTATTAACATACCCCATAGATGTAAAAAACGATTTACTTCAGTGATAGCCAAACTACAAGGCCTATCATGCTTTGCTGGGCGTCAGTTATACCTATGCTGTTGGAGCATGCTGGGAATTGTAGTCTTACAGTACCTGGAGTGCCAAAGGTTGTCTATACCTGGGTTATTTTGTATGATGCTTAGACCAGGGTTGTTGACAGGGCGATCCTGGAGGGAAGCTATAGATGCATGCAGGGGGCAGAGCTTAATGACACAATTTATGCAAATCACATAATTAAGCCCTGCCCCTTGACTATAAATGACCCAATCAAGAGCCATGCAAGTGCACCCGATACAGACCCGAACCCAGGCGTAATAAAGGACAGTTTATGTCAAAGCATTTGTACCAATCACAGGTCATGTGTAAGTCCATTGGGCTGGGCTTCCACGTCCAATTTCAGACCCTTCCGTTAGGATGTGACAATTGAAGACTTGGGTCCGGATTCACAGTTACTTAGTTTTCAACTCACGTACGTTGTTTTAAGAATTGACCTACTCCGCATCTGTACGTAATGGTACGTAGATAGTGTAAATAAGTTACTACGCATGCTTAGTAGCTCAATTCTTAAAACAACGTACGTGAGTTGGAAACTACATAACTGTGAATCCGGACCTTGGAACGTATTGCAAAGAGTCAGAAATATGCAAGATATATATACATTTTTTCATGGTTTTTTATTAATCATTTAAAATATTGGACCGGATTCAGACTTTTACGCCACGTCCGACACCCAATTTACGCATGCAAAGTGCGCAAGTCAGGATTCTAGACGAAAGCGAACATGCGTCCAGATGTTATGCAGCGGATCTCCTGTCATACAGAATTCAGTTCCATATGATAGCAGATCTGTCCGATAGGGCAGCCCTTCCCTTCCGCTCACCAAATGTGCGCACAGAGGACGGTGGAGGGTTCATTTTACAGTATGGGAGTGTTTTAAATCTTCTGCGCGGACACGACACACTTAAGGCTGCCTTATGACAGCGTAACTGATCTAAAGTGCGCACGAGAGAAGGGAACGGCAGGGGAGTTCACTCTCCTCTTCCGCGCGAAATGACAGACCTCTGTACGCGCGGTAAATGTTGCGTTGTGGCAGCACGGTCGTCATCAATCAGTACGTGTAATAAATGTACTATAGGATCTTCTGAGCATGTTAATAGTGAGAAAACAATTGCTATGGGCTGGATCCAGACTTAAGTAAGTGCTTGAAATGAGTTACTCCTGGGCTAAACCATGGTGATTGCAGGGGAGTCCTATTTCATCTGTTGCAAACAGTATTAGAGTTGAGAGGTGATGTTTCCTATCCCAAGTCTAAATAACAGTGTGATAGTAACGCTGGTCAGTATCTGTGTGCAGTAAGCAATTCAAAGATATATCCCTGCATGCACAGAATACAATTACCTTGACTCCCCCTGAAATCAACATGGTTTAGCCTAATTTCAAGCACTTACTTAAGTCTGGATCCAGCCCATAATTCCTTATAATAAAACATGCTATTAATAAGAGGTGACCTGTCAGAGGATCCAGAGAGAAGAATTAATAGAACGCTCATAGATAGTTCATTATCATGCGATGTCCTGAGCAAGCACTCACAGTGCATACTGGTAAACTGTGAAGTGTAAGTTAAGCAGATTTCTTTGGAGTTGGGGTAAAGGGTTCCTATTACCAGGAAATAAAGCAGGAAGAACTAAGGGAAACAATGTCTGGATTTTCTAATCCAATATTGGATAACGTTTCTGGAGCCTAGACGGTGGGTTGGAATTTAGAATGAAATATTTGCTCTTTTACAAGACAAATAGTTCTGTAATCTAAGGAACCATCAGCAGTGAGACCTCCATTAACAGTACTAAAAGACAAGTTATTTTGCCCCCAAGTTATAGCAGGGATTGAGAAATGTTTGAATTGGGCTCAAATAAAACAGAAATCTTTCAACACCCTGATTTCAAGGAGAGTTTGGAGTTTTTAAACTTTAGGGAGCTGGAGGAGAAAGAACAGGATCCAGATCCAGTGGCTCAGAGAGTAGCATTCACAGCGCTGAGTGTGATTCTCAGATCAGGCTTTATCTGTGTGGAGTTTGTATGTTCTCCCCGTGTCTTCGTGGGTTTGCACCGGGAGCTCCGGCTTTCTCCTACACCCCAAAAACATGCTGGAAGGTTAATTGGCTGCTGACTTAATTAATTCTGGGTTGTAGGTGAATTTATGTGTAATACCCCTTTCACATCGGCGCCCCGGCAATATCCCGGGTCTGTGAACCCGGGATATTGCCGTGTCAGCAGAGGATCCCAGGGTCCTGTTTCACACTGCAGGACTAACCCGGGAAATTGCGGGACCCGGTTCTGCCCTGTCAGTAGTGGGAACCATCACACTATGTAATTTGTTTACTGTTGCTCTGGCAACACTTGTTGCCATGGAAATAGTAAACAAATTACACCAGTTAAGTAGATTCTGTACTACCCAGGTTGAAAAACCCGGGTAGCACCTTTCACTCTGTACCCCTACCCGGGTCGGACCCGGGAATAACCCTTCTTTTGTCCCGGGTAGATTCACTTGGACCTTTCATACTCAGTCCTTAACCGGGATTTTGCGGCTTGCCCCGGCAAAAACCCAGGTTTTAAGGGTGATGTGAAAGGGGTATTAGAAAACTTAGAATGTAGCTCAAATGGGGCAGGGACTGACGTAAATGTGAAATATTATCTGTAACGCGCTACGTCATCTGATTAATAACAGGTATAAATAAAAATAAAATAATTGGGGCTGTTTTGTGCATGCAATAAGCTTCCAGATTTCTAAACTGATCTGGGGGAGACTTCACCTTTATGCACTGAACCTATGTTATGTGGGGCCAGTGCATAAATGTTATGTTAGGGACCTGCTGGCATCCCTCCCTTGTAAAATAGGATCACACAGCCGAGTTCCACTAAAAGAACCCTTCTAAATCTGGATCCCGTCCACAGTTATTCGTGTTTCCTTATAGGCAGAATGTAAGTCCAGCTTGTCCCACTATGAAGACCATCTGAAAGGTCTTCCTAGTGTCTAGTTTTATAATGTGAGAAAGATATAATAAAAGGGGTGCTAGTGCTGTCCAACAAGGATGAACGACTGCTCAACAAAGAATTTAGAAATTTTATTTGGCAAGGCAAAAGATCCCGAATAGCTTTGATCAAATTACAACAACATTGTAATAATGGAGGTATTCATTTCCCCAATCTAAAATGTTATAGTTATGCCAGCAATTTGCGGTTTATCCGTGACTGGATAAATGACACATCTTATTACGCAAATCCTCCCCTGGAGCAGTCGTTCATCCCAGATTATTCCCTGGTTTCCTTCTTACATCGCAACCGCTCATCTCTTACTCAAGAGATCCAGGAAAATCCAATTCTTATGTCAGCATGGGACACTTGGAAGGCAGTGAGGAGACGGAAGGGTCTAAATAAAAGGGGTGCAGGGATATCAAGGGTTGAGGTGCAAACACTGGACAGCATGAAACTAGCATAGCAATCAAACTGGTTACCTATCTGAACCCCCTCCCAACAACAGCCCCATGGAACATGGTCTGGTCAAGGCTCACATTTACATCTTCCTTTTATCTGGGTGAACCCTCATTGTTACCAGAGACCACAACAAGGAGGTCACGGTCTTCTCCAGATGGTACCTCAAGGTCCCAGCCACTAGTCTTGTGTAATTAGGTATCAACGACAGTAAAGACTGGATGGGTGTGGGTCCCCGCAAAGAACGGCCCTATTATGATAGTGCCGTTCTCTCCCAGCCAGTTTCAAACTGGGATATCGACTGCTTATGCCTCAAGGAGGCACCGAACACGATGCTCCAAAAGGTGAGTGGCTAAAGTAACCCCAACCGTTCCCCTAATTCTAACCCTAACCCTCCCTTTCCATTACCCTAACCCTCCCTTCCCCATAGCCTAACCCTAAGACACAACAGCCCCATGGAACATGGTCTAGTCAAGGCTCACATTTACATCTTCCTTTTATCTGGGTGAACCCTCATTGTTACCAGAGACCACAACAAGGAGGTCACGGTCTTCTCCAGATGGTACCTCAAGGTCCCAGCCAATAGTCTTGTGTAATTAGGTATCAACGACAGTAAAGACTGGATGGGTGTGGATCCCCGCAAAGAACGGCCCTATTATTATAGCGCCGTTCTCTTCCAGCCAGTTTCGAACTGGGATATCGACTGCTTATGCCTCAAGGAGGCACCAAACACGATGCTCCAAAAGGTGAGTGGCTAAAGTAACCCCAACCATTCCCCTAATTCTAACCCTAACCCTCCCTTTCCATTACTCTAACCCTCCCTTCCCCGTAGCCTAACTCTAAGACCCCCCCTTCCCATAGCCTGACCCTAACTCTCCCCCTCTATGGTCCTAACCCTAACCCCCCCTTTCTAAGTGCCTAACCCTACCCCCCTCCAATACTAAAATGCCCTGGAGAGGGTTACTCACCTCTCTGTAGCTGTCATCCGGCGGGTCTGCGAAAATGAATGGGCGATTATGCCGATCATACACTCACCATTCATAAAAAAAATTCTAAAATGGCCCTCTATTCGAAATAGAGACAGACGAAAAGTAAATTTCGGCTGTCTCTATTTCGCAAAGTGGGCCATCAGACCGGAGACTGCAACCGAGACTGGATACAGGCAGAGAAGTGAGGCATTTCAGAGTCAAAACAATCTCAAGACTTGGAGTCACATACAGGTATCTCTAAGAGCCAGTACAGCTGTTTGAATGAACTGTAACTGTCATTTTTTGACGTAATCTACTTATCTTTTTCTTACGTAGATTGCGTAAATGCGGTCTTTCAGACCGCATTTTGCGCAATCTACGTAAGAAAAAGATACGTAGATTTTGTTAAAAAATGACTACGCATGCGCAGTAGTAAAGATCACTAAACACCGGACGTAATGTAGGCCACAAAAAGGAGGCCTCCGCACTCTTGCAATTACCCAGCAACCAATCATAACTTTCTATCTTTAAAATAAAAGTCAGAGAATTAGTGACATACATATATATATATATAGTTCTCTAATGATCAATAAGATTTTTTGGCAAAAACAAGGTGAGTCAGTCACAGATGGGGGAATGCTCAGTGTACTGATATACATCAGACTGTTGCCCAGGTGGCAAGCGAAAACACGAGGATAAGTTACACAGGCAACCAGGAGACATCACAGGATTTGCTGAACATCACAGGATGCATGTCTTCTACTAGCACTGAACAGATGCAGCACGGCTATGGAGGGCTTCTGACAAGCAGACTGACACAGGAGCAGGAGAGACGGGAGCTGAACATCTGACATGATATGATAAAGGTTTGTTACAGGCAGATACGTGTTTGTAGCTGGGTACAGTATAACAATAGGGGCTGATCCAGAGATTGGGCCTGATCCAGAACAACGCTTCAAAGCGAATTTCCGCGTGGCGGAGACGTAAATTCGCTGTTTAGAACGCACTGCGCATGCGCACCATAGAAAATACGCACATTCACGTAGCGTAATTGTGAACGTATGGGCCATTCACGTATGTGTCACGTAAATACTTACGTGTGGGCGTGCCAAATTTACGTTACTCCAAAATACGTCTGGAATACGTGAAGTAGGCGGGGGGTGGTATTTAAAGTGTACAGTATGGGCGTGCTTAGCTGCGTAAATTCGTTCAGCCCATACGTACGTGTGCGTATGACAGCGGTTACGTTGGAAAAAGTTAAGGTAGGGTTTGGGAAGCGTATCTTGCCAAAATACGTCCGTGCAAGGGGTGTGCCGAGGGGAGTGTAGCGTTGACATAATACGTCCGTGCAAGGGGTGTGCCGAGGGGAGTGTAGCGAACTTACGTGCACGAAAATACGCTCTGCGAATAAACGTACGGCACACGTAGTTCTGGATCTACCCCATTGAGAGTAACAGCACAAACAGGGGCACATTTACCTGGACAAAACTATGCATTAGAGGGGATGCTAACATGAACAGAATTAGAGTTCAGAGGAGGTGTGTCCAGACTGCACTCTAATACAGCTTTCACATCACAACCCTTGAAAAACACAAGATTTTTAACCCGGGTGAATTGCTGAGTCAAAACAAAAAGTTATAAGTCCACCTATAACCCAGGAAATTCCCAAGTCTGACCGTTTCACATGCACCATTAACTTCCCGTGTCTGCACTTGCAATCCACTGTCCATCAGCCTAAAGAGGAGCTTTTATTGGTTGGAATAAATGAAGGGGAGTTAACTTTTTGCACACAATGCACAGGACTTTTTAAAAAAAGAGGACCAGAAAGGAGACAGGCCACTACGACAGGAGTAAGCGGCATTTTGTGGTAGTTGTCTGTCTCCTTTCTGGTCAGTGTGTTTCCTACTTATTAGACTAGCAGATGTGAGCTGTCCAGTGGCTTATTCATAAAGATCTCACTTGTTTATTTACACCTTTAAAGCCTGTATCTGAGCAACGTTGCAATTACTATAGGACCAGGTGATGTCCTTGTGATTATAAAGTATGTGCAATAGGGTAGATCCAGACCTACGATCGCGTAGCGTATTTACGCTATCGTAAGTACTATGCACTCCCCCAGGCACTCCCTTCGGATGGATGTACTTTTGCTGATTTACGGCTACCAAACCCTACCTTAACTTTTCCAAGCGTAACCGCGCACATACGTAGCGTCCTGATGGACATAACTGCCTAACCCAGCCCACACGGTATGATTTAAATGCCTCGCCCCGCCTTCAGTGCGTAGTTCAAGAGTAGTTACATATAGCGTCTTGTTGGCACGCCCCTTCCTACATAGTTACTACAGTGTTACGGCCACCCTGAGTTACGTGTCGTAACATCTGCCGTGCGCATGCGCAGAACGTACAAAAAGCAGAAATTACGCTAGCGGCTAGGGTAAAATCGCTTGCGTACGTAGGTCTGGATCTGGTCCAATGTGTTTATTTTGCAATATTCTGTATTAGAAGTATGTTTTAATTGAATATTTCATGTATGTTTCATCAGTATGGGTTACAAAAAACAGTGTTTGATATAATAGAGAGCAGTGCTCCTGATAAGGTGGTTTCATTTCATTGGGGAGTTAGCCTTTTAATTCCCCGTAGTGTTTTTTCCTCCCTTCTGGTCTGCCTGCAGTTCCGCTATTCGCCACTATGAATTTAGTAGGCGCCTGTCTCAGAAAGGTGAAATTCACTTATTAAATTTATAGCGGCAAATAGCGGAACTGCAGGCGGACCAGAAAGGAGACAATACAAGTACTCCTAAACCGCTGCTTTCTCCTTTTCCTGCAGGCGGCTCCCGGCCAAGAGATTTGTTTACTATTGCCAAAGCAATAGTAAACAAATCCCTCCAATCAGGTGTCTTTGTGAAGGACCCGTGCTGAGGGACCTTTCACACTGACACCATTCTGCTGCTGCTGCAGAAGCCTCACACAGAAACTCCTGTATGAGCGCTTCCAACCTGTATAGCGGGGAGAGGGGGGGGATCGCCTATCCAGTATGGCGCCGGACATCGCCCCGCCCCATCATATGTCCAGTCCCCCCCCCAGCGGTCCCCCATCAGGCGTCCAGGAGACTGTATAAACGCTGCCAATCTGTATAGCGTGCTGCGGGGGGATGTCCGTCGCCTATCCAGCATGGCGCCGTGATGCCCCGCATCCCCTCGCGGAGTGGGTCGCGCCGGCCCTGATCCTAATACCCCTTTCACATCACCATTAAAAACCCGGGTTGTTGGCCTTAGACCTAGGTGGGTCAAGGCTATAACAACCTGGGTTAGGTGGTGATATTAAAGGTACTGGGGTTCTGGTCCAGGGTTTAATGACCTGGGACTCAGAAACGTGAAAAGAGAAGGCTTTTTCCTATGTCTGACCACCGGTAAGGTGGTGGTGTAAAAGGTTCCTACCTGGGTTTCACCTAACACACCTGATTGTAGGTATTTTTTTTATTGTTGCTATGGCAACAGTAAACAAACCTCTACAAAACTTTCCTGGGTCTACCCTGCAGCGTTTAAAGTTTTTTTTTTTTTTTACAGAAAATCACCCTGCAATAACCTGGGATTTTTAATATCTTCAATATTGCAGGATTGTGATGTGAAAGCAGTATAAGTGTACCTCAGAGAGGCTTTTCCAAGAGTCCATGCTATTGTTCCATATTCCAATTCTTTTTCTCTGTGACTAAAATATTCTCCTACATTCCCCCCCCCCCCTCCCCCACCTTCCCTACAGATCAAATAGTAACTGGAAATGTTAAAAATGAGGTTTTATAGACAGAACATGCTGAGATCCAAGTTCTCAACTTGTGTGCCTTTCTCTGCTCTCTCTGAAATTGTCATTACCCAGACAAGAAGAATGTCCCTGCTATTACCTCCACTTCATGCAGACAGCTGCTGGGGAATCACCTACCTCTGATGACTGTCTCAGCTGGGACTGAAGGAAGAGTTTGAAAATAAGAGGAAAACAGGTGGAAAGTTACACCTGGGCAAAACCATGTTGAATCCCAAGAGGATGGGTGGGGGGGTGGCAGATTAATGGTTTTATTTACATGCACTGAGAATACTTTGAATGAATTTCAAGGGGAGTCAAACAAATGTTATTCTTTGCACGCAGGGAGAATATTTTTGCTTACTGCACACAGACACTGACCAGCTGTTACTGTTTTTATTACGAATTGCCACAAAAGAATATAAAGATATGAAAAGTATGTACATCATCAAGTTACCGATAAAAAAGGACCAAAACGACAGAAGATTTTCACACAAATTCCTATAAAATGCCACCACAAACCCTATGCATCTTCCTCAAATAAGAAATGAATCATTCCAAGTAACCAAACATCTCCTAACACAATATTCTGCATTTAAACAACCCCACCACCAATCTATAATACAACACACACTTGGGGCTCCAGTTACTAAAAATGTGGCTGCGAACGCTAATTAGCAAAGTAAGACTCCCTGCACCTCGCAGCAGGCATATATACCACTAAGTACGCCTCCAACGAGGTCCCGCAATGATCTGCAAGATATTCGCCGACATCATTCCGCGTCGCTCGGAGCTGAAGAGCAGTAGCTGCCTTTTGGAACTTTAAAAATGTAAAGTCCCAAAAGGGAAAGAAAACTGCGCATGCTTGGGACTCCGAGGCAGACGCGACGCCGGGACAGGTAACTTTCTTTTGCCTTTTTTTTTTCTTTAAAACAGTTTTTATTTTTAATTTAATACAAAAAAAATTAACAAAAATAGAAATTTTTTTTTTTCATTTTTATTTTTAGTGTTCACACTTTATTTAGTATTCCAGCGTTCTCTCGATATATATACCCCCCTTTTCCTCCCCCTAATAACAGCTATTATATGGGGTATATGAGGAGACCACTGGAATTTAACGCTGCCACTTTGTAAATATTGAGATCAGCCAGCACGCATTCATCAGAACGCAAAATCTCAAAGTACAGAATTAGGACAGGTCGCCCAGAATCAGGACTGACAGATTTTAGCTGGCATCTAGGGAGTTCTTAACCCTCACCAGAGTCTATCCCAGCTTGCAGCATTCATTAGACCTCTCTCCCTTTCCCTTATCTTCCTTGTGCAGAATACTTTCCAGTACCTCACTACAGGGAAGGAGTTTGCCCCTAGTGGACACTAAACACCTTGCATTCCACGTGTAAAATCCAACCACCACAACAACACATCAAAATTCCAACACCTTCTGAGCGAGTCATATACCCAGTCAGCCCCGAAAGACACAGTAGGCGTGGAACACTCCCTTGTAAACTTCTACATTAAAAGGCCACCAAAGCAGGAAGTGGTCCATTGTCTGCACCTCCCCGTGGCATTCCTCCTGTGGATAACCACGAACATTGACAGCCTCACCTTCCCCTTAACGTAGAGCCTCCCATGAAACGCAAACCAGGTGAGATCTCTAAGCTTCGGAGAAATCCCTTCGAGCGCTTATCACCCAGGCAATCCTTTAGTAACAGGGGCTCATCAAATGCAAGATTCTCCTCTCCAACACCCTCCTATATGTGTTTTTTGCTTCATCCACCTCGATCTGCCATTTCCTTGTCACCTTCAAACCCTGAACCACATAGGCATGGAGGTGTCAGTGCTTAACTTGAAAGCGTTTTAAGGGGTCCACATCCAGCCATGTATTGTGACAAGGGTGCACCCAAACCCTATGGGGAGACTCCAAAAAAAGACATGCAAAAATGCAGTACTAAAGAATGCCCTGGGTTCACCATTTCCAGGCCACCTTCATCCTTCAGTTTGTATGTCACACTCCTCTTGATGAAGTTCAGTTTGTTCCCCCATAATTACTGAATGAACAAGAAACTGACCTTCACCCTTACTGACTCTGGCACAAGACATGTTACTGACGCAGTCAAGTCTTGATCAAAGCAATCCGTTCTCTGAAGGACAGTTTCCACTTCTTTCAGTTATTCACCTTAGAGTTTCATCTGCCAGTTTTAGTACCCAATTTCCCTGGGCATAGTCACCCAAACTAAATTGAATGCCTAAAATGTCTTGGCTGGCCTCAGGATATGCATTTGGAAGGACAAACTGCTGCCCTTCCTCCCCTAACCAGAAAACGTCACTCT
>WWET01000558.1:37274-50416 GCA_011038615.1 Limnodynastes dumerilii | reverse complement strand
AAACTCTCTCCCCCTGCCCACCTACACTAACCTGAACGTAGGGACGCTGGGGGACGTCCCCTCCAGCGTCCCTATGGCGCTGCTACGGACGCCCAATCCACGATGTTGTCACAATACTGATCAAACCAGACTCAAAGTGCTATCGCTCAACTTTAATTAACCCTTATATGGATCAATACCAAATAAATGCAGTACTATTACCTGGGTTTCTCTTCTGCCAGACCAGACTACATCCTGCATTTTTTTTATGTTTAGGCCAGTGGTTCCCAAATTTTCTAAGTTCAAGGCAGCCCTTTTGTCTCAAAAAAATTTCAAGCTGCTCCATAGCCAAAAGACATAAGAAATAATCCCATTTTTGGTCCAAACAGCTTAATAACAGGAAAGTTTAGCAGCTTATCTATGGGGAATGTTTGAGAGAGAGAGAGAGAGATAAAGGCAAAATACAACTAAACAGCATTTTAGTTATAGTTTAACTCTCTTATACCCCTTTCACATCACCACCAAATACCCGGGATTTTCATCAAAAACCCGGCATTTAGCAAAAACCCGGGTTTTTGGTAGTGATGTGAAACCGCCACTTCCGGGAGACCCGGGTCAAGAGACCCGGGACTTGAACACTGGAAAAAATAAGGGTTTTTCCCGGGAAGGGTGGCAATGTGAAAGCGCCAGGGTTGTTTTTAACCCGGGTTTTTCATTTTGCCTCCCGATTGGCTTAGATTTGTCGACTGTTGCTCTTTCTAGCGTCGGAAATCTAAAATAAAAAAAAATAGCACGTATAGGGCATGCTGATGCTTGTAGTTCTACAATCATCAGCATGCCCAAGGATGACAGGGTATGTTAGCGTTTGGAGAACCACAAGTGCTGCTAGCGCTTGGAGCAAGTCAAGTGCCAGCATGCCCTGTCATCCGTTACAACACCACACAAATACATACCCCTCCTAGCACCTAAATAAAATATAGGGCCGGCCCCTACCCTAACAAAATACTAAACATTTCATGCCCCCCTACAAAGAATAAATTACATTTAATACCCTCAAATAATGTAAAAAAAAAATTACTGCTAATTGTAAAATGTAAAAAATATGTAATGTAAAAATACCGACGCAACTCATGTTCTGCAACTCATGTCCGGCTGTTTCCATGGTGATCTCACAGCCTGCCCAAGGGTATAAATACACCCCAATGACAGCAGAGCTGTCATTAGCGTCGGGATGTCCTGCGGTGCAGGACATGAGTTGCGTCGGTCCACAGGGTTTTTTATTTTTCTAATACCTCCTCCACGGATTACAAGCTTAGAAGATGGGATCGTTACCAAGATGGTAAGTAACTATTTTTAATTATTATTTTTATGCTATTTTTTTGTTCATGTATTTTTTACATTTCACAATTAGCTGTTTTGTTTTTTTACATTATACAATTAGCGGTCATTTTTTTTAAACATTATTTGGGGGTATTAAATGTAATTTAGTCTTTGTAGGGGGGCATGAAATGTTTAGTATTTTTTTTTAGGTTAGGGGCCAGCCCTATATTTTATTTAGGTGCTAGGAGGGGTATTCATTTGTGTGTTGTTGTAACGGGTGACAGGGCATGATGGCACTTGTGGTTCTCCAAGCACTAGCATGCCCTGTCATCCTTGGGCATGCTGATGATTGTAGCACTACAAGCGTCAGCATGCTCTTCAGCGCTAAAAATCCACTAAAACCCAGGAAATTCTTGGTGATCAAAAAGGGTCAGACCAGGGAATTTCCCGGGTGTTTGGTGGACTTATAACGCGTTCATGACAAAACCCCGGCACTGCTCCCAGAAAAGTCCCGGGTACAAAATACCCGGGTTTTTCTGGGAGGGTGATGTGAAAGCGGTATTAAAGATCTTAGGTGTCATTCAACTACAATAAAAATACTTCAGCAACCAGACTACCAAATATGAGATATCCTTTGTTTCTGCAGGTGCCATCCATCATCTCTCCACTGCACTTACTCCATTCCTCCAGTCCCCTTTCTACTATCTCTCCAGTCCTCCTCAGTCTCTCGAGTACCCTTCTCTATCTCTCTTACTCCATTCCTCCAGTCACCCTCCTCCAACTCTGTCTCACTGACTCCAATCCCCCTCCTCCAACTTTCCAATCCTCAGTCTCTCCAGTCCCCTCCTCCATTTCTCCAGTCCACTTACCTCATTCTTCCAGTCCCCCTCCTCAATATCTCCATTCCTTCTCAGTCTCTCCGGTCCCCTCCTCCGTTTCTCCAGTGCACTTTAAACCTCCAGTCCCTCCCCACCAGTCTGTCTCTCCGCTACATTTACTCAATTCCTCCAGCCCCCCTCCTTAATTTCTCCATTCGTCTTCATTTGTCTGTCCACTGAACTTAATCCATTCCTCCAATCCCACTCCTTTGGATCTCCAGTCCCCCTCCTCGATCTCTCCAGTCCCCCTGCTCTGTCTTTCTAGGCCCCTTACTTCATCTCTCCATATATAATCCCATTTTTTTTTCACTTATCTTTTGCTGTTTCTTGTTCTTTTCTTCCATCTGGCTTCTCCAGTTCCTTATGGCTCACTGACTTCTTGGGTAACATAGCCTGTGAGCTGGTCCTAGATTTGCATCACTCCTGTAAGTGCTTTGTGGCACCCCATAGTTTTGCCAGACACACTTGAGAAACCTCTGGTTTAAACCTTTAAACGTGCTAAACTGAGTCATTCGCTTTTATTGACCCAGCACAAACCCATGCCATTCCCCCCAAACAAGTGAACAGACATTCTTGCAAAAAGGGCGGACTCAAACCGAGCTTATTATTAAACACAATAATAAACAAATAAACAACAATGCAGTAATCAGTAACATAGCTTAAACAATTCAATACCGATGGTGATGGACGAAGGCAGTATACCTATGATGCTCTAACTTTGCTAAGCGCATTAACAGATAGTGGGGGCCTGAAATCTACCCCACCTCCCTTTACGCCCGCTTAGCAAGCGACACGAAGCGGGGGCCTGACATCTATCCCGCTTCCAGCGTCCTCCTTCCGCCTTGGAGATAAAAACCCTTCTCCCCCAGTTAAACCCGCTAGACACCGAGCCCGCCCCTATAAACGAAGCACGGTGGAAATACCGGGCCAACGGAGGAGACAACTCCTCGGCTCAGCCTCCACACCACTCACGGGCTCTAACCCGTAGCACTATACTGCCTTCCCGCTCTCAAACGAGGACATCCCATTAACAGATGTTACCGTCACCATAAACAGGGAGGGTGGGAGGGTGAAATTCAGCAGAGGAAAAGAGGCTGGACAGTAGGCCCAGGGGGTTTTTTATTAAGAGCCATACACTCCACCCACCGGGACCAGGATTGGGCACCCAAGGAAAAATATTTACACTTCCCACAAACCCCTATCAAATCAATCCAGCCTCCATTCCCAGCCACGCAGTTTAATTTTCCCTCAGGTTATTAACCCTCGGTTCACCTAAACGTGCTACGCTGAGTCATTCGCTTCCTTGACACCTCAACACCGCACCCTTCCCCCAGGCAGTAAAATCACATGTTTGCAAAAAGGGGGGACTCAAGCCAAGTCCCCCCGTGTTTATTAATTACAATAATAAACAAATAAACAAACAAATAAACAAACAATGCAATAAGCATAACTTATACTTTATCAACTCAATACAGATGGTGACGGATGAAGGCAGTATACCTATGACGCTCAAAATTCGCTAAGCGCATTATCAGATAGTGAGGGCCTGAAATCTACCTCACCACCCTTATACGCCCGCTTAGCAAGTGACACGAAGTGGGGGCCTGACATCTACCCCACTTCCCAGCGTCCTCCTTCCGCCTTGGAGATAAAACCCTTCTCCCCCAGTTAAACCTGCTAGACACCGAGCCCGCCCCTATAAACGAAGCACGGTGGAAATACCGGGCCAACGGTGGAGCCAACTCCTCGGCGCAGCCTCCACACCCCTCACGGGCTCTAACCCGTAGCACTATACTGCCTTCCCGCCCTAAAGAAAAGGGGACATCCCATTAAACAGATGATTCCGTCACCATAAAACAGGGAGGGTGGGAGGGTGAAACTCCACAGGGAAAAAAGAGGCTGGACAAAAACACCCCAGCGTTTTTAATTGTGCACCCAGACACTCCACCCACTGAGCCAGGATTGGGTGTCCTAAGGAAAATATTTACCCTTCCCAAAAACCCCTCTGGCAACTCAATCCAGCCTCCATTCCCAGCCACGAAGTTTAATTTTCCCTCAGGTTATTAACCCCCGGTTCACCTTCTGCAAATTCAGTTGTGTTCAGGATTTGTCCTTACAGTTTATCACTTCAGTTTTGTTCATTTCTGCCTTCAGTAACATAGAAACATAAAATGTGACAGCAGATAAGAGCCACTTGGCCTATTCACTCCGACTAATTTTATTTTTTATTTATTTATTTACTATAATGACCCAAGACCATAGTTGACAACTCCCAAAATTCGGGCAGTTCTCCCGGTATCCCGGGAGAGCATGCAAATCTCCCGCAACATACTTGAGGCTCGTGGTTTCAATGAAACCACGGCCTCAAGTCCTGCCTCCCTGCCTGGCAACACTAGTATACTAGTGACAGGAAGAGACTTGATGACACTAGTGACAGGAAGGGACTTGATGACGCAAATTGCGTCAAAGGGGTATTTGATCGTCAGGGGCGGGGCTTAATTAAGAGATTTGCATAAATCACGCTGTTAAGCCCCGCCTCCTGCATGCATCTATGGCTTCCCTCCGGGATCTTGCCTTTAAAATCGGCAACCCTGCCCGAGACCCTATCTGATCCTCAGTTTTGTGTAAGATTTAGGATAGTCGTAAGTTTATACTAAACATATTTAAATTATTCTACTGGGTTTATTCTACAACCTCTCATAGGAAGCTAGTCCACCTATCCACTACCCTTTCAGTAATGTAATGGCTTTCATACATTTCCTCTGAACCCACCACTCTCAGTGCTGCCCTCATGTTCCTTCAAAGAATGCCTCTCTCCTGTATCTGGTTAAATCTTTTGATATGTTTAAACACCCTTTAGTCTTTCTAGGTATGTTGTGTGGCACAGGCCATGCACCATTTTAGTTGCCCTTTGCACTAATGTATTTATGTTCTTCTGGACCGGATTCACACCTAAGAAGCTGAGGATTAGGGACTAGTTACTACGGAAAGGATTCACACCTAAGAAGCTGAGGATCAGGGACTAGTTACTACGGGCCGGATTCACACCTAAGAAGCTGAGGGTTAGGGACTAGTTACTACAGACTGGATTCACACCTAAGAAGCTGAGGGTTAGGGACTAGTTACTACGGACTGGATTCACACCTAAGAAGCTGAGGGATAGAGACTAGTTACTACGGGCCGGATTCACACCTAAGAAGCTGAGGGATAGAGACTTGTTACTACGGACTGGATTCACATCTAAGAAGCTGAGGGTTAGGGACTAGTTACTACGGACTGGATTCACACCTAAGAAGCTGAGGGATAGAGACTAGTTACTACGGGCTGGATTCACACCTAAGAAGCTGAGGGATAGTCAGCTCCTCCCTTTCTCCCTCCTTGCTGTTTAAATCCCTCATATTTGCTCCCTGACCTCTCCTGTGTGTATGTGTTTGTGAACCCCTTCGGGGGGGACCTCTGGGGGTTTGTATTGTGTGGCGGCCCTAGTTTGTCTTGTTCTGTTTTTGTTTAGTCCTGTGTTCCTCTTTAGTCCGCAGTCAGTGTGTTTTACGTCTCTGTGTTGTTAGTTCCTGGTAATTATCTAGTTACCAGTACTGCTCCCGCTTCCAGTGTTTTTTCCTAGTCTCCTGTGGTTCACTGTGTGGTGTCTTTTCTTTCCTTCCACGGGTTCAAGTTCAACAGAGTCTGTCAGCGCCGCCGAAGGGAAAGTCCATCCACCAACACCAGGGGCAAGGGTGAAGATCTTCTGGCTAGGTTGCGAGGCGTCTCTGGAAACTTGCCCGTCATGTTCTTGGGATCCTTATTGAGGTCACTCCGGCACTCTCCAGGTAAGACCGAAGTACCTCACCTGAGCTACTTCGGTTCTCATTGCAAGGTAATCCCGGAGTGCCAGGGTCACTCACCCCTTAACAGAGACTAGTTACTACGGGCCGGATTCACACCTAAGAAGCTGAGGGCTTCTTAGGTGTGTATTTTTAAGAACGTGACTACTGCACATGTGCAGTAGTACATTTACACAATCTACGTACCAGTTAGGTATGTAGATTGCCTCCGAGCAGTCTTTAAAGACCCTAGTTCCAGAACAACGTTTTCCGGCACTTGGCAGAGACGTAAAAACGCTTTTTTTGTATGTACTGAGCATGCGTGCGGCAGGTGTTACGCTATGTAACGCAACGGATTTGTGAGCGTAAGGGCCTTTCACATAACAGTAGCATAAAAACTTTCGAGGGGGCATCCCGATATTACGATAGCCGTAAGTACGATGAAATTACGCAATGTAGGCGGGGGCATTTAAATCGTACAGTATGGGCGTGGTTAGCGGCGTGACTACGTGCAGGCTATACGTACATGTGAGTACGTGAGCGGTTACACTGCCAAAAGTTAAGGTAGGGTTTGGAACGGCTAAAGCGGCCAGAGTGCGTACATGCAAGGGGAGTGCTTAGAAGGTACGCTCGCGTAAAAACGCTACGCTAGGAAACGGGTTACAAGCGGAGTTCTGGATCTACCCCCTTGTATCCAGTGATATATTTACTCATTTTCACATGCTGTAGCACCCTATATGTCTCCACTAAATGTTGCTGCTATCTTTTGAGATATAACTCATTTTAGGCTTTTAAGTGAATATTGAGTCATAAATATTGTATTGTTTATACCATTGTTGTGATTATTTAGCCATCACAAAAAGATTGAGGGCCGTATTCAGAGAACCACATTTTCTCCAATTTCTGTGCGTATTTTTAAGTACGTTAAAACTGCGCATGCGTAGTAACCTTTTATACGCAGTTAACGTAGACGATACGAGTGAAAGTGCCTAACGGACGGACTTGTAAATCGGACATGAAAAAGTCGGCACGGAACTCCTACGGAAATATACGCATGGAGGGATTTGCATAGAAATGGGTGCGGAGAGGCATTTAAATGAAGGAAAGTTGGCGCGATTACAAAGAAACGTACGGAGTACACATACGCATGGAAATTGATGCAGATAGTTAGAGCTAGTCTGTGGTGGCGGAAGTCTCCTGTGAGGACGGATTTGCAAGGGGAGGAGTGACTGGGGTTTTGGTGGGTGTAACTTGCTCCATACTTGCGTATATTTGCCAGCCAATCGCCAGACGGATCTCTGAATACGGCCCTCAACCACTCCTATCTCCTCAGTCTATATTTCAGCGCTGTTTTAAGAATGAACCTACTATGCATGCGTGGTAGGTTATTTACACAGTCTACGTGCCACTTAGGTATGTAGATTGACTACATGCGGTCTTTACAGAGGTGTGCCAGGGCAGTCTCGGGGGGTTTGTAAGAAGAGAAGGCAGGGAGGGAAAATTCTGCACCAATTTTCAATCTTAAGAAGAAAAATACGCACGAGAAGGTAGGTTACCCCTAAGGCATTCTTAAGTGCCTAGGCTAGGGAGGTGACATGGGAGGGAGCTTTAAGCTAGGTGTGGACACATTTATATCCGCAGAAATAGTTTATACACCCCAATAACGGCGCTGTATAAATACAAAATAACTAACTAAAATAAATATAAATAAATACACAGCCTAAATGTGTCTTATAACAAGGTAATATCGGCAGGTGTTAGCAATAAGTACAAAAAGCTGTATCCACTGTGGTTGTGCTTCAATCCGGATAACCCGTGTGAATGAAACAGATAAGAGAAATGAAAGTAAAATGTTACATTTATTCCATATCTCTATAAACAATAAAATAAAGTAGAGTCCACAAAGTAAAAATCAAACAGATCCTACCTGGCGGTGCAGGGTGGTAAGTATCCGTGGCATAGTCATTGTGGGATGGAAACAAGCCCGGGAGCCGCCCAGGTGGAAAAACCGTAGGAGAGACCGCAAACAGATGCCCGTCGGGGAGAGATGCCGTGCTGAACTTGATGTCGGGTCACGCTGACGCGTTTCTAGGGGGTCGTCTCTTTCTCAAAGTGGTGCATTCATATTCACACCTTGTAGTAGATTAAACTCTTTATATGCTATATATTAACATTACTACTTCTTTCTTTTGCTCTTAATTCCTCTCCCTATGCAACCTAGCATCTGACTGGCCTTTCTCATTGCTTTGATGCATTGTTTGGCTACCTTTAAGCCACATAAAACATCCCTTTCCTCCTCAGTAATTTCTAGTGTAGTGCCCTTAATGATTTATTGACCATTTGGATGTTTGCATCTCAAGTGCATGATATTGCATGTTTTGGTATTAAACTTTAGTTTCCACACTCCTGACCATTCCACTAATATACCTAGATCATCAGTCATTCTTCAGGCAATATCACCAATTAAGATATTAAATAGCACTGGTCCAAGGACAGAACCCTGGGGTACTCCACTGGCTACCTTACTGTCCCCAGAAGGGATTCCATTTACTACAACCCTCTGTTGTCTATCTTGTAACCAGGATTGTATCCATGCAACTATCTTTGAATCCAATCCCACAGTTTGAAGCTTATTTAACAGTCTGCGATTGGCACAGTGTCAAAAGCCTTGCTAAAATCTAGATTAGCTATGTCTACAGCTCCCCCTTTATCTAATACTTTATTATGTTCAATAAGATTTGTTTGACATGATCCATGCTGCTTGGGGTCTTGTAAGTTACTGGATTTTAGATATTATACATATTATTTGTTCCTTTAACAGTGTTTACATTAATTCCCCTACTACTGATGTTAGACTCATTGGTCGGTATTTTGATGCGTCTTCCCTAGTTCCACTTTTATGCAGAGGGACGACATTTGCTATTTTCCAGTCCTCTGGAATCACTCCTGTTATTAGCAACTGGAATTATTCAAGTAATGGTTTTGCCAGCACCCATCTAAGCTTTTTCAGTATCCTAGGATGTATCCCATCTGGCCCCACTGATATGTCCACTTTCAGCTTTGAAAATTCATTTAATACCTGCTCCTCAGTGAAACTCGTAGTAATTGCCTCCTTTGTTTCAATAGACTTTTTATTTAAAAGTGGTCCCTTCCCCTCTCTTTCTTTTGTGAATATTGAATATATAGGAAACATTAACCAAACAAATATGCCAAAGCTAAAAACGGAAAATAAGAATAATACACATCAGTCCTTATAACTACATCATATATACTATTCTCAGATGGGATAAGTCATTTCCACATGTGAAGGGGGTGTGCACTAGCCTCGCGCATACAGAGTTTCTGGATCTCAAGTTCCTGTGACTGGCCTGATATGTGCAAGGCTTAGATTCCACTAATTGTGAGCTTATATTTTTTTCAAAATTTTTCTCCACCTATTCATTTTTTAAATGTGATTTCACTTGAATTTATGATTATTGTTGCACTTATGAGATTTTATTATTATAGCTTTTGGCTTATATCTTGTTAGCACCCACCTTCTATTTTACACTTTATAGACCAGATCCACAGGTCCGTACGTGACCCCACTCAGTTGCAATCTCCGGTTAGAAAGTGTGGCTTCCGAAAAAGGGATATTCGAAAGTTACTTTTCAAATGTTCCTTTTTCCGAAGCTCACTTGTAGAAATATTTTTTATGAATGTGTGAGTATGCCGTTCAGCATACTCACTCATTCACTTTCGGAAAGAACAGATCACGCCGCCGCACCTCTGCCGCTGCTTGCCGGACTGAGGGGACAGGTGAGTGAAGTCTTTCTGCGGGGTTAGGGTCAGGCTGCAGGGGAGGGAGAGTTAAGGTCAGGCTGTGGGAGATGGTGGGTTAGGGTCAGGCCTAGTAACGTAACTTCCATCATATAGAACTCCGTTAGTTCCGTAAGATAGATTTTAAGAGCAAAGGGGGGCGGGGGAAGCATTTCAATTATACAGTGTGGAATGGAAATCCCACTTACTCGTGGATCACTGGTTGGACGGAATGTTGTCAGATCCCCAACCCCCACCTGCTGCTAATGTGGTATTCCTTGGGCCTGGTTCGGGTTTCAGGCCTACCAGCCAACCCTGAGCCAAATTAGCAGCCACAGCTGCAGGATGTCAATAGAAAATGGTTCCTACAGCCTGTGGAGCTGAGCTAGAGGCCTAGAGACACCATATTTGATATGCTAAATCTGTGCGTGCTTGTGTTATACCTCCCAGCTCTCCAATTTCAGTGGAACAGTTCTGATTTCGGGTGCCTGTCCTGCCTGCCAAGGGTTTCTTTTTCCTTAAATTTTTTTTCTTCTATGTTGATATTGTCCTATGCGACTGCCAAAAGGGGCGGGTTTATGACTTAATGAGTGGAGTTTGAACAGGACTAGGGTGGAGTTTGGTTGGGATTGGGGCAGGACTAGGGTGGAGTTTGGTTGGGATTGGGGCAGGACTAGGGCAGAGTTTGGTTGGGATTGGGACAGGACTAGAGTGGAGTTTGGTTGGGATTGGGGCAGGACTAGGGCAGAGTTTGGTTGGGATTGGGACAGGACTAGGATGGAGTTTGGTTCGGATTGGGGCAGGACTATGGCGGAGTTTGGTTGGGATTGGGACAGGACTAGGGCAGAGTTTGGTTGGGATTGGGACAGGACTAGGGCGGAGTTTGGTTGGGATTGGGGCAGGACTAGGGTGGAGTTTGGTTGGGATTGGGGCAGGACTGGGGTGGAGTTTGGTTGGGATTGGGGCAGGACTAGGATGGAGTTTGGTTGGGATTGGGGCAGGACTAGGGTGGAGTTTGGTTGGGATTGAGGCAGGACTAGGGTGGAGTTTGGTTGGGATTGGGGCAGGACTAGGGCAGAGTTTGGTTGGGATTGGGTCAGGACTAGGGCGGAGTTTGTGATTTGGCCTTTATTTGTCCGATGTTGGGAAGTAGGTTGCATGTTAGGTTCAGCTGAATTAGTTAAGGACAAGTGTGCATGTTATCTACAGCTGGCCAGGCTGCCGCAGGGACGAATAGTGATTTTAAGTAGAGGTTTGATCGTTAAGGGGCTGTCTAGTGCCCCACACACACAGTACAATTAATTGCACCAAATCACACAATATGACACTTGAATATGACAATAGTAGCATGTGTACAGGAGCTATATTGCATCTTACATGTAGATCACATTAGACTTGTGGAGGGATGTCCCTGTGACTTCTCTTTTCTTGTCATCTGTCTTCTTTTCTTCTATCTCGTCTGTGATATATCCCCTGTATGTACACTGGTGCTTCGCTGTATGAAAGACTATACAACAAAGCCCCAGCATACACTTGTGGTCACATCTACTTAAGTTCTGAACACAACTAGTGAACCATTGGTTTTAATGGTTAAATGTTGCTGAACGTTCATCACTTTTATGATCTATTAAAGGGAATCTCCTCCCACCCAGCAAAAACAAACTTCCACTAAAGATAGACATGAAAGTCACTCAAGTGAAAAAAAAAGCAAATGAACCTGGAATCCCTACTCCTTGTTCTTTGGGAACATGTGGTACTTTGACCTCACTTAAGGTATGCTGTTAATGTTTCCCTCGTGTACTGTGTATTTGAAATGTTCTCCCTGTATTGTCTATTTTCTGTTTTTACCAAGAGTTTACACTTCTGAAAATTGCAGGAAAACTTAATGTGCACAATGGCTAATAAAAGGTATGTACAGGCCCTTTCGGTGAACTTTTTAGGTACATTTTTAGGCAATCTCCCTTTGGGTGCCTGCAGGAAGCGGGGCTTAATTTATGCAAATTGCGTCATTAAGCCCCGTCCCATGACTTCCAGTACCCCTTTTTAGGTTTACTAGGGATGTGCCGCTAGTAACAGTAGGATATTGGTGTTGCCAGGCAGGGTGGAAAACCACAGGCCTCAAGACCTCTGCGGGAGATTTGCAGGCTTTCCCGGGATACCGCGAGAACTGCCCGTATTTTGGGAGTCTTCCAGATATTCCAGGAGAGTCGGAAACTCTGGGTAAATTACACTGTAGATTGTTCTGTATAGCTGTATACCGTTACGCTTGGAAAATAGATAATCCCTTTCGATTTCAATTGTTGTTGTTGAGCAGGATTAACGTGGCCATTTTTCTTTGCAAATATCAAGAATTAATTGAATAATAGAATATTAACACATTAGCAAACACAGAAAGTGTTGGTAGAGGGTAAAGTTCAGACCTGGCTGGCCAGCCTGGGGGCCTCCAGGTGTTATGAAACTACGAGTCCCAGCATGCTTTGTCAGGAAATGGCTATGTCACAGTCAAAGCATGCTGGGACTCGTAGTACACGACACATTAGAAAGACATGGACTAATCCAGAGGTGCACTGAAATCATTATGTGTTATGCATGCCGTAGATGCATAAAGGTAGGATGGGCTTTCCAATCAACTGAACAATGACATTTATTTGAGTAGAGCAACATGTAACAATGAGAACCAAGGGCCCCATAGGACCGCAGGTTATTAAACAGCAGGCAGGTGACATGGGCAGGCATGCAGGAGGCAAAGGGTTAAGTAATATGGGTGTCTGGACTGGGATAGGATGTGGGTTGGGGGGTGGAGTTGGGATATGGGTGGGGGGTGGGATGATATTAAATAGCTTCAGTGTGGGGGGGTGGGTCACTTGCTGCAGGAATTTTCACCCTCCCTCCCTCCCTTAAAGTTTGATATATAGTATAAGTTAACCTTTTTCTTTACAGCCGGAACATGGTGGGGCGGTTGCGGTGGAGGTCTCAGCAAAAGAAAGGTGGCGCTGGGTGTGTTGTTGTGGTTGGTGCGAGATAAGGAAGTCTGATCCGATAGCAACACAGCCAGTGGATGGGGGTATCAGATTGGGAACGGTCGAGCCCCTTTGGGAACGGGCCGAGTGTCCTGCTGGAGGATCAGACAAAGGAGAGTAGCGCCGAGGTCAAGGTGGTTGACCTCTTTAAAGGTGGGATTTTGCTGGACCCCACCGCTTCTAGTGCCACCTAACTGCCTTTATAATGACTCGCTTTGAGTCAGTTCCCCGTTAGGTGAATCCTCCAATATAATTAGTCAAGTTAAAATAAATTACCATGTTCCCTGGTTTAAACCCAAGCTATCGGTGTCCGTCTCTTTATTTGT
>WWET01000558.1:0-20420 GCA_011038615.1 Limnodynastes dumerilii | reverse complement strand
CCACTTATCTATCACCCTTTCAGTGAAGTCATTTTTCCGCACATTTCCTTTGAATCTACCACCCTCCAGTTTATATCCATGCCCTCGTGTTCTATTACACCTCTTCCTTAGCCAGTCACAACCCTTGCATTAGAACCAAAGCTACCAAAGAACAACAAAATGGACAGTAAATAGAGACCTGGGTCCGGATTCACAGTTACGTAGTTTTCGTCTTACGTACGTTGTTTTAAGAATTGAGTAGTAGCATGCGTAGTAACTTATTTACGCTATCTACCATTTCTGTACGTAGTTTTCGTAAGCGCGGTCTTTAGACAGAAATGGTACGTAGATAGCATAAATAAGCTACCACGCATGCGTTGTAGCTCAATTTTTAAAACAACGTATGTTAGACGAAAACTAAGTAACTGTGAATCCGGACCCTGATCAGCAAACACCCACTAATAAAAGCACTATTTACAGGGCTAATATTACCACAACTCTATACACATACACAGAACTGAGAAATAATGAATGATGCATACAGGATTTAAGCGTCTCATAGAAATAAGACAAAGATCCTCTAGGTGGTGCTATATATTCAGCTATAACCAAAATATGGTACAAATGACAGAAATAGTTCTGGCAAATGGTCCTGTGAAAGCATGGCTTGTATTGTGAACGTGTTAATAGTATCAACAACTGATCTAGGTGATTAAAATGTGCAGTCATTATTGTGTCAAAGATGAACACATTTACTAAAAAAGGGGTAGATCCAGAACTACGCTTGCTGTACGTTTATTCGCGTAGCGTATTTTCGTGTACGTACCTTCTATACACTCCCCTTGTCACACCCCTTGAACGTACGTATTTTGTCAAGATACGCTTTCCAAACCCTACCTTAACTTTTGCCAACGTAACCGCAGTCATACACTCAGGTATGTATGGGCAACACGAATTTGCGCAGCTAAGCACGCCCATACTGTACACTTTAAATACAACCCCCCGCCTACTTCACGTATTTCAGACCTATTTTTGAGTAACGTAAAATTGGCTCGCCCACACGTAAGTATTTGCATGACAAATACGTGAATGGCCTATATGTTCACAATTACGCTACGTTACTGTGCGGATTTTCTATGGTGCGCATGCGCACTACTTACAAAAAGGCGATTTTACGTCTCCGCCACGCGTAAATTCGCTCACAAGCGTTGTTCTGGATCAGGCCCGAAGTGTGTTAGGAGCGTTAATGATATGACTCCTCACAGCAAGCCTGAACAATGTAAAATACATATTTACTAATTCATGCATTTGAAAAAATGGGGCCAGCTGTGTGCAATCCAAAAGCGTACACAACGCAACCTCTGGATTGCAACCAATTACGGTACGTATCGAACGGTTACACCAAACCTTCGAGAACATGACCCATTCCATTAGGTGCAATATACTCCGCACCTGAGCTTCCAACTGTCTCTCACCTGGTGAAATGACTTACCTGACATATAAAAAATGATTTGTCTCTTCAACAATTAGGTTACCATAGTAACTTACAGTTGGAAACTGAGGAGCAGAGTGTATTGTACCTAATGGAATGGGTCATGTTGGAGGGTATGGTACACAGGAGCTAACTGCAATGGGGCCAAATACATTGTGCATGAGTAGGTTATTAAAGTGTAATGGTGACTTTAAATCAGAGTTGCCGACTATTGAAAGCTTCCCCCTGGGAGAACCCGGAGGGAAGCCATAGATTACTGCGAGGGGGTTGGACTTAATGACGCGATTTATGCAAATTGCGTCATTGAGCCCAACTCCCTGTCGATCACCCGTGTGATCTCAGGTGTTAAAGGGGTAGGCGGGGTGCCATCATCAAGTCCCGCCCATCCCTATTAACTCTATACACGGTTATAGTGTCGGGGCATGAGATTTGCCGTTTCTCCCGGGATACCAGGAGAATGGCCCAGATTTCGTGAGTCTCCCAGTATTCTGGGAGAGTTGGCAACCCTGGTTTAAATGGAGGTTGTGATTCATGCGAGTGTCTCTGATGGAATGTAAATGTAATAAAAAAAATTTTCCTCACTATGGGCTGGATCCAGACTTAAGTAAGTGCTTGAAATTACTCCTGGGCTAAACCATGTTGATTGCAGGGGAATCATATTTCATCTGTTGCAAACAGTATTAGAGTTGAGAGGTGGCGTTTCCTATCCCAAGTCTAAATAACAGTGTGATAGTAAAGCTGGTCAGTATCTCTGTGCAGTAACCAATTCAAAGATATATCCCTGCATGCAAAGAATACAATTACCTTGACTCCCCCTGCAATCAACATGGTTTAGCCCAGGTGTAACTAATTTCAAGCACTTACTTCAGTCTGGATCCAGCCTTGTGTGTAGAAATGATGTGACACAGACACAATATATTGGCAGCCATTTTTAGCGCTGTTTACACACGTTGTATTTCATGGTTTTCTTTTAAGGGGAAAGTAGCAAAAATCTCCCATACAGCAGCTTTCTCCTTAGCACCAAAGGTTTTCCCTTTTCTCTACATCCTAACACAAGGGTGTGAAATAAGCCAACGTAGCCCCCCCCCCCCCCCTGGACTTAGACCTGGGGCTGGTGCAGATGTGTCGATGTAAACAAGCCACCGTCCCCCCCCCCCCCTCCCCCTGGACTTAGACCTGGGGCTGGTGCAGATGTGTCGATGTAAACAGCCCTTAGTTACGTCTGTGTTTGGCTCTGGATCGGGTGCACTGCCTTGGCCACACCCCTTACTGTACAGTGACTACATCTCTTCTCCCCCCTACCCTCCCTATATAAGCACCTCAGAGCGCAAGCTGCCAACGCTTAAATAGCGCTCAGATCTGAGTTGTCCGTGACGGTGCGCTTTTCAATGCTGAGCATGCGCGGTAGAAAATCACGTAGAGAATCGTCACGTCAGCTGGCGTCCGCTCACCTCTGGATCACCCTCAGCGTGTCTATATGACATGGGAAATGGTTCTGGCTGGTTACTGGTACTAATAAAATAAATAAAGGTTGAGAACCGCTGATTAAGGTTAATCAGGATTGCTGACTCTCCCGGAATATCCGGAATTCAGGCAGTTCTTCCTATATCCCGGGAGAGCCGGCAATTATCCCGCAAGTCCCTCTCATTATTGCAATCCTTAGTGTTACTAGAGAGTGGGCGGGGTTTCAGGATCATTAAGCCCCACCCACTGCCAGGAACACTAGGGATTGCAGTAGTGTTGGACACTATGCTGGCATCTCCTGGAGGGAAGAAGTGAACAGCCAGAGATTAATTACATAGAACTGGATCCAGACTCACATAAAATGGTCAGGTTCTGATTGCATAAAATGAATGCATTTTGTGTGTGCGCAAATGCACGGGCCGCACACCCAGCACAGATCATTTTACACACGTCAATGGCTCCTGCAGATGGGGGTTGGGCTGTAGAGGCATCCTCCACAGGTGCCTTTACCTGGGGGCCTGGGTCCCAGGCCCCAAAACAACTCCTGGTGGAGACCCAGGCATCTAGGGCCCTGTGACATCTTAGGGCTAGATTTACTAAGCTGCAGGAAAGGTAAAGTGGAAATGTTGCCCATAGCAACCAATCAGATTCTAGCTGACATTCTCTAGTAAGTAATAAGAAAGTAAGAGCTAGAATCTGATTAGCTGTTATGGGCAACATCTCCACTTTTCCACACCCACAGCTTAGTAAATCAGGCCCTTAGCGTGGGTAGAATGTAATTGAGTTGAGTCCCATTTGCAAACTTACCCTGCTGAAGCTTCTTCTCCTCCCCTCCGCGGAGCGCTCTCTGCTCACTGAATGGCGCTTGTCTCTGTGCGATCCTCTGCCGGAACTCCCCGCTGCGGTGTTCCGTTCCGACGCCTATGCCTTGTAGTATATGATTCCATGTCATTATTTCATTAAGTCATTTAAATATTAAACAAATATAAAGACTGGAGAAGATTCCCTAATGTTTTGTCACTTGGACCCCCCCCCCACTAACCACCCAAATAGAATCATTAGAATGGTGGCTTAGAACAGCCTTTGTTGAGAAACAGAACCCAGGCTTAAGCATGCTTATGTTTGTAAAGCTGGGCTTTAAACACTAAACCAGTGTTTTGTATTGTAAATCCTTTGCTGAATACTTGTTATCATGTGATTTTGACTTGTTATACGAGTCACATACATGGCTCCTTTTCCTGTGTCTAACACTTAAAGAGGCTTTTAATCATTAGTACGCATGTAATGTGCACTAACACATGCCTTAAGCATCATTTACTGACAGTGGGGTAGATCCAGACCTACGGGCTTGTTACATTTCATTTACGCTAGCGTAGTTTCTAGGCACTCCCTTCGTTCGTACGTAATTTAGTCGTTTTATGCTTCCCAATCCCGACCTTAACTTTTCAAAGCGTAAGTACTGACGTACGTAATGGATTCACGTACGTAACGGACAAACTCGGCCCATACTGTACGATTTGCATGTCTCGCTCCGCCTACAAAGCGTAACTACGGGAGTCGTATGGATGACCTGCCCCTTCATTCGTAGTTACGTTCAGCGTTACATGGCATAACATCTGTGCAGTACATACAAATAGGCGATTTTACGTCAGCGGCTAGCCAATGGGCAGTATTCAGTAAGGGAACACCCCTGTCACCCCCCTCTCTTAGGTCAATATCTGCAGCCATAAACCTACCTTCATTTTTTCGGATGGATCTGCGCCCATCTGCACGCACATCTCCTTACGTATGGAATTGCTGGCTGTGGGCTCCGTAAAAAAGGATTTTACTTCCCTCTTCCCAGGAATGGCATCACGCCAGTGCTGTGCCCCTCCTCCTTGCCTCTGGACGCCAGCGAAGAACTTACGCCACCGGTGGTGTACATAGGTGACTAAGCAGTTCAAAGTAATGTCATTCATTAAAAATCCACATATCATTAATGTCATTAGTTGCGTGTCACGGTTTTGTAGATGCTTCCAGGGATTAGTACAGGGTTGCTGACTTTTAGAGGCTTCCCTCCGGGAGATCCCGGAGAGAAGCCATAGATGCATGCAGGGGGCGGGGCTTAATGACGGAATTTATGAAATTAAGCCCCATCTCTGACTATAAATTACCCCTTTCGGCGTTTCATAGGGATGGGGGTGGGTCTTGATGACGCAAATTGCGTCATCAAGTCCCTCCCTGTCCAAAGTAACACTAGTAAACTATTATTGCCAGGCAGGGAGGCAGGACCTGAGGCCGTGGTTTCCCTTACGGGAAATTTGCTGTCTCTCCCGGGATACCGGGAGAACTGGACGAATTTCAGGAGTCTCCCGGGCATTCCGGGAGAGTCGGCAACTATGGATTAGTAGCGGAGGGGATCAGTCAGAGTCACTATCCCTTAGTACAGGTAGGGGTTCTGGCTAACCTCGCCAATATTAAGACCCCTGTTGAGGTCATTTTTGTCCAGAGCCATTCGCTGTCAGCCTGTTGTCAAGCGCATAGAAGTCGCAAAAATGACTTTTGTTTGCCACACCCGATCATTGCAGTCACACATAAAGCAGAATAACCAATGAAATTCCCGCGTCACAAAATCCATATAACAGGGCTAGAATCCTGTCAAAAGCACAGCAATGTTTACCTGTTTAACAAACAATGGCCATAATCTCGCTGCAAGAAAAGAACGGCACTGCTTTCTAAGGATTAGTCCCATTTACCCTGCAGGGGATTAGGAATAGATTGGAGACTCTGCAGGAATATGGTCAGTCTGAAAGTCCTTTAAAGCAGTTCCATTATTGCCATCTATTAGTGCCCTGAATATACTGGAGGGGATTTGTCCGCATGACTCTGGGACTTATTTACAGAAATAGAAAAAGAAAATCTGTAGCAGTGTTTTCTGGATTACACTCTTACGTTTCCCCGGTCAATGTCTGCTTTCTGCATTTTTATTGTCTCTTTCAGCAAATCGATTAACATGATCTTTTATTTATGTGTCGCAAGAGATTCATAGCACTGTGCTAGGGAGGGATAGAACACGGAGTATAGAGACAGGTGAATACAATCAACAATCGTGTGTGATACACATAGGAGAACATTTCACCTGCATATACATTATAAAGTAAACAGAGGCCAGATAGCTCGTCCACATGGTAAAGCTAGGAAAAGAGTGAGGGAGAGATGTTCTGTGTATAGGAGAATGGAGCCAGAACATTGATCTGGGAAAACAGCCTGAGGGTGCAGCAGAGGAGGGAGAAGGGCCAGGAGTTGAGTATAATTCTGACAAGACTGGCCGAGCACAAGACACACCTCCTTTGGCTGTGTACAAAACACACGTCTCCTCTGGCTGAGCACAAGACACGCCTCCTCTGGCTGAGCACAAGACACACCTCCTTTGGCTGTGTACAAGACACACCTCCTTTGGCTGTGTACAAGACACACGTCTTCTCTGGCTGAGCACGAAACACGCCTCCTTTGGCTGAGCACAAGACACAACCTCCTCTGGCTGAGCACAAGACACACCTCCTTTGGCTGAGCACAAGACACACCTCCTTTGGCTGCATGCGCAGTGCGTTTTAAACTGCGATTTTACGTCTCCGCCACACGTAAAATCGCGGGGAAGCGTAGTTCTGGATCAGGCCCAATGATTGTCTTTTTATTGCCAGTGGCAATTGAAGACAGGGAGATTTATAACCTATGTATGGTGCCAGACACACCTCCTATGGCTGAGCACAAGACACCCCTCCTCTGGCTGTGCACAAGACACGCCTCTTTTGGATGAGCACAATACACGTCTCCTCTGGTTGGTGCACAAGACACTCCTCATCATGCTCAGCACAAGACTGGCTAAGCACAAGATACACCTCCTCTGGCTGGTGCATAAGACACACCTCCTTTGGTTGAGCACGAGGAACACCTCCTCATGCTCAGAACAAGACACGCCTCCTGTGGGTGAACACGACACTCACCACCTCGGGCTGAGCATAAGACACACCTCCTCTGGCTGTGCACAAGACACACCTCCACATTCTCAGCACAAGACGCATTCTCTGGCTGAGCACAAGACTCACCTCCTCTGCTGAGCACAAGACACACCTCCTGTGGCCGAGCACAAGACATGCCTCCTCTTGCTGTGCACGAGACACACCTCCTCTGGCTGAGCACAAGACACACCTCCTCTGGCTGAGCACAAGACACTGCCACAAGACACGCCTCCTCTGGCTGAGCACAAGACACACCTCCTGTGATTGAGCATAAGACACACCCCTTCTGGCTGAGCAAAAGACATGCCTCCTGTGATTGAGCACAAGACACACCTCCTCTGACTGAGTAGAAGACACACCCCCTCTGGCTGAGCACAAGACACGCCTCCTCTGGCTGAGCACTCCCGTATGGTATAATTGTCCATTTTTTGTACCCCAAAATGTTAGAGGGTCCAGTAAAAAACGAATCCCAAACTTTAAATGAAAATAAAATATATATTTATCCATTTGAAAAAGAAGTAAAACTTTGAGCTATGATTAGTATTATTTCATTACTGCAATACAGAAGAGGGACAATTACAGTGCATACTCTGTGGTATTATAATCTCTTTTACGCTCTGTGAAAATAAAACTGAATTTAATATTCTCCTCCCTCCAACTTCTAACAGAGACATGAAAGCTAAATTGGTTCCTCATATTTCCTATTGGCGATGTACTTGTCACTGTGATAAACTCACTCACGCTCAAATCTTATTAACTACTCGATGGCTGAGCGCCCATTTCCAAGACACGGTGCCCAGCTGTAGTGAAACGAGCAGATGGTTTTTACGGATCAGCGTGAAAATCTCTTCCGTCTCTCTGTGCTTCAACCCCGGCTCGTCCTCCCTTTGTTTGGAACGCTGAGATGTTGCGCTTTTCTTCTTGGATACAATTATCGGATACGGGTGCCAAGGAAAAACAGGACAGGAAATCTTCCCGCTCTACTTCCTCTCTGACAGCGAAACACTTGCTTGGCGCCACGGTCTTACATGTGCATTTTAATACCTACGCAACAAATCAAGAATTACGCAAAGCAGGTGTTCTCCGACCTCTAGCATCGGAGAATAATGGGCCTGATCCAGAACTATGCCACCCGCCGTAACGGTACGTAATTTCTGCCGATCTGCACATGCGCCGGGCAGATGTTGTAGTTACAGACGAAGGGGCGGGCAGCTTCGTAACTACAGTGTAGTTATGGGGGTAAGGGAGGGAAATTAGGTAGGGAGGGCTGGGTTAGGGCCTTACAATCCTGTGGCCGGTGTAATTACCCACTGTTACACTGGCTAAAGTTAGGGTAGACTTCAGCCGGCGTAACAGTGTGTAATTACGCCGGCCACAGGGGGAGTGTCGGGGGATTGCACCAGAGCTATGCTGGCCGTACTTACGGATCAGGCCCATAACGAGTAGTGATCAGAACGCAATCTGTGCGATGTGTTTACACAGTGGGCGCGGTATAGTATTAAACTTTATATTATAGGTGGGGATTCATACGTCCGTGTTATCCTGACTTTCCATTCCCAACTGGTGACGGAACATACGTCCGACTGAATCGCAGCTGTATCAGTGCCAGAAATAGCAATGTAATACAGAGCATTTCCTATTCGGAATAACAAATAGGTTAGAGTTAGGCAGTGGGATATGGTGGGTTATGGGTAGGCTGCTAGAAGGGGAAGTATAGGAATATATTGCAGGACAGGGAGGGTTAAAGTTAGGCTGCTAAAAGGGGAAGATTAAGGTTAGGCTGTGGGAAAGGGAGGGTTAAGGTTAGGCTGCTATGAGAAAGGTTACTGTGTTTATTGTGTTTTGCTGATGCGTTTCTCCCACAAGAGGGTTTTATCAAAGAAACACTCTTTGAAAAAATCCTCTCGTGGGAGAAACGCGTCAGTGGAACACAGTAGCCACGCTTTGACACACTATCCACTGGTTTTTATTTATATCACAGAGTATGAAGCAGGTACTGAACTTTTGAACAACCAGCCATTTGATTAACCACACTTGGCGATAAACAAATTCCAAACTATAGGATGGGCGTCGGAGCCCAAAGGCTCCTACGGAACAGAGGCTTGGATACCCGCCTCGCTTCTGACAGGTGTAACCGCCTGATTTTTACATCTACCACAGCGAGTGTATAGCAAGCAGAAAGGCAGCATTTGACTCGTGGAGGTCGTAGAACACTTCAAACCTATTGGGGTTACTAATACCTGTTCCGAATGTATGTGAGTAATATTGGACATACCACCAACACATCTTATAGAGGCACAGCCATTGCCGTCCTACATTATATTCGTGAGTAATATACATCTATTTACGTTTGGCTGCTCATCATATCTGTACCTGTTATTGGAAGCTCAATTGTATCTCAGTCTATATACAGAAATATTCCGATGTAAATGCTTGATACTTTGGATACCATTCACACATACTGCGATCATTACTATTGGATGTGCTTGTTGGCCTAGGATTGTATATATCGCAGTTAAAATCTATATGTGTGCACACACCAAAGACTAAACAAACATATATTTTTTTCTCCAACCATCGTCTATTTTTTCTAGGAGACATCATCTTGACCATATGTATGGACTGAGTTACTAGTTATATTGGGGTAGATCCAGAACTACGTTTGCCGTTCGTTTATTCGCGTAGCGTATTTTCGTGCTCGTAAATTCGTTACACTCCCCTCGGCACACCCCTTGAACGTACGTATTTTGTCAAGATACACTTTCCAACCCCTACCTTAACTTTTTCCAACGTAACCGCAGTCATACGCACACGTACGTATGGGCTAGACGAATTTACGCAGCTAAGCACGCCCATACTGTACACTTTAAAAACCACCCCCGCCTACTTCACGTATTTCAGACGTATTTTGGACACACGTAAAATTGGCACGACCACACGTAAGTATTTACGTGACACATACGTGAATGGCCCATACGTTCACAATTACGCTACGTTACGGAGCGTATTTTCTATGGTGCGCATGCGCAGTACTTACCAAAGGATGAATTTACGTGTCCGCCACGCGTAAATTCGCTCCGAAGCGTTGTCCTGGATCAGGCCCATTGTGTTTATGAGCATAACAACAGTTTCAATGGGCCTGATCTAGACCTACGCCGATGCGCTGTGCTTACTAAAGCACAGCGTATCGGCATTAACTTTCCCCAACACTCCCCCTGTGCGGGCGTATAGCCCCTTCCTTACGCCGGCTGAAGGCTACCCTAACTTGCACAGGAGCGTATGGCCGCCTAGCCTGCCCTCCCACCCTCATAAAACTATCTCCCACCGCCCACCTACACTAACCTGAACGTAGGGACGCTGGGGGATCGTGGATCGGGCGTTGCCATAGCGACGCCGGGCAACATCTGCCCGGCGCATGCGCAGATCGGCTTTTCAGGTCTGGATCAGGCCCAATGTTTCAATATCTGTGGTAATTTGTTTTACAAAGGTCAATGTACTTTTTATCTGTGGAAAAGTGTTATTTATCTCCATTTTGAGAATTTCATATCTAATTGATTATTGTAAATTTATTAATAAATATATATATAGAAAATTTGATCAGCGCTCTGCTTTTTAGGGACTTCCATTCTTACCAGGATGCATAGATGCCGTTGCGTGCACTTTGGGATCCAATGGAGGCTGCTCATTATTTCCGATCAGATGTACGGCACGCAGGGCGCATTCGTGTTTGCGTTCAGGTCTAAATACATTTTTAAAACTGTTGTCGCTGGATTCGGCTGCAGAGAGATAAAGGAGTCCGTGATATAATAGGGGAGTGGTGGAATAGGAATCATCCTGTGACGAAACGTGTTAACATGTAATATAAAAACACAGAACCCTACAGGGCCGATCATGATGTTAGGTTTTGCTGGACGTCATTCAATGCCGCGGCTTCTATAAAACAACATTCGCATAAATGATTGTGTCAATGGCTCCCCAGGTGTCATTTACTGTAAATCCTTCAGCGGTCTTCTCTGTAACACTGCTGTGGCATGCTCAGAAAGCAGCATGTGAGAGCGTTATTAAACCGGATAAATCACAATACTTAAACCCCGACTCCACAATAGACACTGTTATTATTTTTTATTGTCAACGGGCGAAGGTTTTCAATTTGTAAGTTGTTATTTGTAAATGGTGTTAGGGACATTACGCTCTATACTCTATTATTTGGAAATCATTTAGAGCTTTGACTTTCTTTTTTATTATACTGCGATGCCATTTACAGAGGAATTCTGCTATTATTTATTCCAATATAATGCAGGGTTGCCGACTTTTAACAGCTTCCCTCTGGGAGAACCCGGAAGGAAGCCATAGATGCATACAGGGGCGGGGCTTAATGATGTAAGTAATGTTTGACGTACGTTTATTCGCGTAGCATATTTTCGTGCACGTAAATTCGTTACACTCCCCTCTGCACACCCCTTGAACGTACGTATTTTGTCAAGATACGCTTTCCAAACCCTACCTTAACTTTTTCCAACGTAACCGCAGTCATACGCACACGTACGTATGGGCTAGACGAATTTACGCAGCTAAGCACGCCCATACTGTACACTTTAAATACAACCCCCGCATACTTCACGTATTTCAGACGTATTTTGGACGCACGTAAAATTGGCATGCCCACATGTAAGTATTTACGTCACACATACGTGAATGGCCCATACGTTTACAATTACGCTACGCTATTGAGCGTATTTTCTATGGTGCGCATGCGCAGTACTTACAAATACGCGATTTTACGTCTCCGCCACGAGTAAATTCGCTCCGAAGCGTTGTTCTGGATCAGGCCCAATGTCATTAATCCTTGCCCCTTGGCAATTAATTACGCCTTTTAAAGTTTAATAGGGATGGGGGCGGGGCTTGATGATGCAAATTGCATCATTGAGTCCCTCCCTCTCCCTAGTAACACTAGGATTCTAGTGTTGCCAGGCAAGACTTGAGGCCATGCGGGAGATTTGCCGGCTCTCCCGGGGTACTGGGAGAACTGCCCAAATTTCGGGTGTGTGTTGGCAACCCTGATATAATAATAGAATATAGAGCAGCCTATAGGAGATTTTAATTATAGTGTGTAGTTATGGTCTCATGCAAAATACAGTTTAGTACTGTAGTGGTCTGGGTCTGGTATTGTTGCCTCAGGGACATCTTGGGGCCAAGCACGCCATACAGTGTGTTCATAAACAGATGGATAATGGCTGGGGATGTGTGACCAATATTACAAACACTACAGATTAATAACACCTGCGAATAGTGTTTAGCAGCGGCATACAGGGGATATAATAGTCCCATATATTCTGTATTCTAATAGGTAAAACTGCAGGCTTGAGAACAAGTTAATTTCAGGTGGTTATATTACTCCAAGGAGTCCATGATATAAACAATATAAAATATAAGGAAAAATAAAATAGAAAAAATTGGTTAGGCAACTATAAGTATCAATACCTACAAATAGAATAAGTTATGACCCTTACAGACATTCATATAAAACATAGTTGCCCACTCTCCCTGAATATCAGGGAGACTCCCTGATGATTGGGTGATCTCCCTGACTCCCTGAAGTGTTTGGTAATCTCCCTGATTCTAATTTCATCCATTGAGGTCTATGGAGATGACCAATTTCATGGAGGCCAAGATGTAATGAAAAAATCTTGTTAATCAGCTGCAGCCTCACTTTTAGCTTTTCTATAAAGATAGTAATGAAAGTATTCACTGACAATTTAATAATCAATAAATACTGACATTTTTATTGTAAAATAGTTTTCCTGGCAGTGCTAGATACACCTATGGGTGGAGCTATTCACAGGACACACCTCTTTGGCGCTACAGGACACACCCATTTGGTGCAGCACCTTGATAGTGCTCTCACAATCTCCCTGATATTCATTTGCAAAAGTAGGCAACCATGGGTAATGTAAACGACACACCATGCAATATCCCCCAGCACAGACATAACGGTCTTTGCAGTAGATACTTTTACAGAGACGTCCACACAGCGGGTAGTAAGACCGGACCTAAGGTGAAATCAAGCGGTCACCGGAGCGCGAGTGGTGTGGCAGCAGTCATCGGAACATAGTTGGAAGTCTGTGATCACTGGGGAGGAAGTCTTCAGTCGGGGCACCTGGCTATGCAAATCACTTGACGCGTTTCGGACAGAAGTCCTTTCTCAAATGTATTCTCAAAACTTTTGAGAAAGGACTTCTGTCCGAAACGCGTCAAGTGATTTGCATAGCCAGGTACGGCAGGTGCCTCGATTGAAGACTTCCTTTGTCTGGTTTCACTGTTATATGAATGACTGTAAGGGCCATATCTTATTCTATTCGTAGGAATTGATACTTATAGTTGCCTAACCAATTTTTTTCTATTCTATTTTTCCATATATTTTATATTGTTTATATCATGGACTCCTTGGAGTAATATCACCACCTGAAATTAACTTTTTCTCAAGCCTGCAATTTTAACCTATTGAAATACAGAATATATGAGACTATTGGTCACACATCCCCAGCGCTTCCCCTATTATCCATCTGTTTCTGAATATATTTGTTTGAAGGATTTGTACTCCTTTGATGATTAGTGGCTGCAGCAGGGGTAAATAGCGCTTTTAAAGTGGTATACCCCCATGTTTTCCATACAGTGTGTGGCTGTTCGGTCTATGCGTAGGGATGCTGGCTAAGAAATAGGCAAATAAAGATGCTCTCCAGCTGCTCTGACTGTGGATGACACCCAGCAGCATACTCTACCTGCCTTCAAACCAAAAGCCAAAGCATAGCTGTCAGTATGCTGATTGGTGGATAGCTGGAGCTATCCCCCAATCATAGCGTGGACAGTCATCAGGCATTTATGGCTTGGAAACATGTGAAGAGATGGCACAGAACCACAGTAGGAAATGTAACATCCATGGCGACTTGCTTATATTTGCCTTCCAGACTATAAATTGCCAGCCAACCAATGATTGTAGTAAGACAAAACATTAAAGAGACATTAACATCACACCATAAATCACCTGGTACGATCAGCAGGTATGTGGAGTACACGTAAATTCCACACACAAAAGGGCTTTGCTGGGAATCGAACTCATGACCTCAGTGACGTGAGGCAGGATTGCAAACCCCTTGATCTGTTGGGCTGCCCTCCTTCTAGAAAAGAATTGAGTATTCAGCTAAAAGATTGTTTGATAGAAACAAAATTGCTGTTTGATAGGTTTGGATTGTTACAAATCTAACTATAAAGATTTTCCTTACCACTGGAATACATTGGAAATAATAAGAAAATGTCCCCCGGTCTTTGTTGGGTAAGAAAGGATTATTAAGCAGACATGAAACAAGTTCTAGCTCCAAGGAGGACGTGATGCCTGACAAATCAATAACAATGATATCAATAATAAGTACAAGTGAGACTCAACTTCAGTTCATTCCAAGATCAAAAATATCTTCACACTTTACTACAAGAGTATGTCAAGCGGATTGATCTATTTTGTGTAATCGTAAACAAATTGATGCAATTCCTTCCCTCATCACTGGGGGCACTGATGGGTACACAGTGCCAGTAACTGATTGGAACGCATTACCACCTCAGCTGCCCAGCTGCTGGAGAGAGCTGCAAGGTTTATACTGTGTCCAGCATAGCATTAATACTAAAACACACCCTAATACTAACCCTGATTATTAACCCTAATTACTAATTACTAATTACTACTTGCTAATTACTTGCCTCAGGTGCAGGTCATACGGTGGGTGGCAAGATAGAGCTCCATTAGCGATCACGAGATTAAGATAAGAAAAAAATAAGAGAGAAGAGAAAAAGAAAGATAGAGAGAAATGAAGAAGAGAAGAAGCGGGAGAGAGAGAGAGAGAAGTGCAGTAGAAAAGGGGGGGAGAGAAAAAGAGAGAAGAAGTGAAGTAGAGAAGTAGAGTGGGAGAAGAAGAGAAGAGAGAAAAGCAAGAAGTGAAGTAGAGAGAGAAGTGTAGTAGAGAGAGAGAGAAGTGAAGTAGATAAAAAGAGAGGGAGAAGAAGTGAAGAGAGAGGAAATGAAGTGAATTAGAAAGAAAAGAAGAAATGAAAAAGAGAGAGTGTGTGAGAGAGAGAGAGAGAGAGAAAGAGAGAGAGAGAAGTGAAGTACAGAAGAAAATAGGGAGAAGTAATGAAGAAGGGAGAGAAAAAAAGAATAAAGAGAGTGAAATAAGAGAAAGACAGAAAAAAGAGACAGCTGGCAGGACAGAGCGGAGAAAGATGACGCAGCAGGACAGAATGTGAGAGAAGACAGAGCGTATGGACCGACAGAGGAGAGCAGCGGGGAGAGGCACAGGAGCAGGACAGAGTATATGGACAGACAGAGGAGAGCAGCGGGGAGAGATACAGGAGCAGGACAGAGCATATGGACCGACAAAGGAGAGCAGCGAGGAGAGGCACAGGAGCAAAACAGAGCATATGGGCAAACAGAGGAGAGCAGCAAGGAGAGACACAGGAGCAGGACAAAGCATATGGATAGACAGAGGAGATCAGCAGGGAGAGACAGGAGCAGGACAAATAGAGGAGAGCAGCAGGGAGAGGTACAGGAGCAGGGACAATGACAAAGAAAGAAGAGAAAGACAGAAAAAAGAGAGAGCTGGCAGGACAGAGCGGAGAAAGACGAGACAGCAGGACAGAATGGAAGAGAAGACAGAGCGCATGGACAGACAGAGGAGAGCAGCGGGGAGAGGCACAGGAGCAGGAACAGAGCATATGGACAGACAGAGGAGAGCAGTGGGGAGAGGCACAGGAGCAGGACAGAGGGGGGAGAGCAGTGGGGAGAGGCACAGGAGCAGGACACAGAGGAGGGATAGACAGAGGAGAGCAGTGGGGAGAGGCACAGGAGCAGGACACAGAGGAGGGATAGACAGAGGAGAGCAGTGGGGAGAGGCACAGGAGCAGGACACAGAGGAGGGATAGACAGAGGAGAGCAGTGGGGAGAGGCACAGGAGCAGGACACAGAGGAGGGATAGACAGAGGAGAGCAGTGGGGAGAGGCACAGGAGCAGGACACAGAGGAGGGATAGACAGAGGAGAGCAGTGGGGAGAGGCACAGGAGCAGGACACAGAGGAGGGATAGACAGAGGAGAGCAGTGGGGAGAGGCACAGGAGCAGGACACAGAGGAGGGATAGACAGAGGAGAGCAGTGGGGAGAGGCACAGGAGCAGGACACAGAGGAGGGATAGACAGAGGAGAGCAGTGGGGAGAGGCACAGGAGCAGGACACAGAGGAGGGATAGACAGAGGAGAGCAGTGGGGAGAGGCACAGGAGCAGGACACAGAGGAGGGATAGACAGAGGAGAGCAGTGGGGAGAGGCACAGGAGCAGGACACAGAGGAGGGATAGACAGAGGAGAGCAGTGGGGAGAGGCACAGGAGCAGGACACAGAGGAGGGATAGACAGAGGAGAGCAGTGGGGAGAGGCACAGGAGCAGGACACAGAGGAGGGATAGACAGAGGAGAGCAGTGGGGAGAGGCACAGGAGCAGGACACAGAGGAGGGATAGACAGAGGAGAGCAGTGGGGAGAGGCACAGGAGCAGGACACAGAGGAGGGATAGACAGAGGAGAGCAGTGGGGAGAGGCACAGGAGCAGGACACAGAGGAGGGATAGACAGAGGAGAGCAGTGGGGAGAGGCACAGGAGCAGGACACAGAGGAGGGATAGACAGAGGAGAGCAGTGGGGAGAGGCACAGGAGCAGGACACAGAGGAGGGATAGACAGAGGAGAGCAGTGGGGAGAGGCACAGGAGCAGGACACAGAGGAGGGATAGACAGAGGAGAGCAGTGGGGAGAGGCACAGGAGCAGGACACAGAGGAGGGATAGACAGAGGAGAGCAGTGGGGAGAGGCACAGGAGCAGGACACAGAGGAGGGATAGACGACAGAGGAGAGCAGCAGGGAGAGGCACAGGAGCAGGACAGAGGAGAGCAGCAGAGAGAGGCACAGGAAGGAGACAGACAGAGGAGAGCAGCACAGAGAGGCACAGGAGCAGGACAGACAGAGGAGAGCAGCAGGGAGAGGCACAGGAGCAGGACAGAGGAGAGCAGCAGAGAGAGGCACAGGAGTAGGACAGACAGAGGAGAGCAGCACAGAGAGGCACAGGAGCAGGACAGAGGAGAGCAGCACGGAGAGGCACAGGAGCAGGACAGACAGAGGAGAGCAGCGGGGAGAGGTACAGGAGCAGGGACAATGTAAGAATATTTTTAAAATGTAATTTTTTTAACTGTCAAAGGGGAGCAGTGCCTGTCATAAAGACCCGGTCCCCTGTCAACATAACATTTGTCGAAACTATAACACTTTCAATATGATGCAGACATTATAGTGTCAATCACATCATTGTCACCATAGCAACAGGAATCAGTGTTCATTGGTGATAATGGACCATATTCACATCTAAGTGTGAGTTAGGTGCGGACATAACCGCATCTAACTCGCTCGCTCAGTCTCAACCCCGCCCCTCCGAATGTATGTCCCTAAGTGCGATTCACAAGTGCGTGCCTAATGGACTTCCGTGCCTAAATACTACGTAACTTGCGTGGAAAAGGTTACTACGCATGCGCAGTTGATCCGATCCTAAAAATACGCACGTAACACCACGTAAAAACGGATAAGTGAATCAGGTCCAGGAGGTTTGCCCCAATTGTGTGATCACCGACACAGCCTCCCAGCGCCTAACGATGTCACAACTGCTAGAACCATGTACCCTTTAAATGATAAGAGTGTGTTTATATTCAATCACCTTCCGGGATACAAATATTGATATCCTCCATCTGTAACCTTGGGGAGTTCAGCGCCCTCCCGCTCCTTGATAGATTACCTGGAGTAGACATAGATCTCTTGCGGGCTATGAGACGTATTATTGTGACAATATGTCAGTATCATTTTGAGCGCCGGCAGCTAAGGTTGAGCGACAGATTCGTAATCTATCCATATACAAAAGTCAACGATTTGTGAGCCACGTCTTTTCGGCATCCTGGGGAGAAGTAATACATTTCATAAGCAGGAAAATATGTGTGTATAGGTCAGTGCTGGCGTCCTGCCGAGCTCCCTCTTACAGTGTTAATATTAATAATTATACAGTGACAAAGAGGAGGTTATAAACAGACAGGAATGTAAGAGCTCGGCCCACTCAGTATATTCTCCTCCGAGTACAGCAACAACATGCAAAATGTGACATTCTCTCTACTGCACATCACTCCTTATATACAGATCTGTGCCCAACGCAGGGATTCTCACCCTCATTTACCTGCTAAGGAATACGCCCTACTATCCAAACAAATATCAATGTATTCACAGAAACAAGTAATGTAACAAACTTATCATACCCCCTTGTACTGATACTATCCCATATCAAACCCCCCCTGTACTGATAATATCCCATATCAAACCCCCCCTGTACTGATAATATCCCATATCATACCCCCTTGTGCTGATTATATCCCATGTGATACGCCATGTACTGATAATATCCCATATCATACCCCCCTTGTACTGATTATATCCCATGTGATACCCCCTTGTACTCATTATATCCCATGTGATACCCTCTGTACTGATTATGTCCCATGTGATATTCCCTGTATCACGCCTCCTGTGATAATTATACTGCAGTGTGGGGATATGTCTGCTGTCTGCCTCTGGCTTTATAATACTATTATATGTTCCTTTGCTTCTGACATGAAATGTGATTATATCCCATGTGACACCCCCAGTACTGATTATATCCCATGTGACACCCCCTGTACTAATTATATCCCATGTGACACCCCCTGTACTGATTATATCCCATGTGACACCCCCTGTACTAATTATATCCCATGTGACACCCCCTGTACTCATATCCCATGTGACACACCCTGTACTCATTATATCCCATGTGACACACCCTGTACTGATTAAATCTCATGTGATATCCCCCTGTACTGATTATATCCCATGTGATATCCCCCTGTACTGATTAGATCCCATGTGATTATACCTCATGTGATACCTCCCTGTACTGATTATACCTCATGTGATACCTCCCTGTACTGATACCTCATGTGATACCTCCCTGTACTGATTATATCCCATGTGATACCTCCCTGTACTGATTATATCCCATGTGATACCTCCCTGTACTGATTATATTCCATGTGATACCCTCTGTACTTATATCCCATGTGACACCCCCTGTACTCATTATATCCAATGTGATACCTCCCTGTACTCATTATATCCCATGTGACACCCTCTGTACTGATTATATCCCATGTGACACCCCCTGTACTGATTATATCCCATGTGATACCTCCCTGTACTGATTATATCCCATGTGATACCTCCCCCTACTGATTATATCCAATGTGATACCTCCCTGTATTCGTTATATCCCATGTGATACCTCCCTGTACTCATTATATCCCATGTGATACCTCCCTGTACAGATTATATCCCATGTGATACCTCCCTGTACTAATTATATCCCATGTGATACCTCCCTGTACTGATTATATCCCATGTGATACCTCCCTGTACTCATTATATCCCATGTGATACCCTCTGTACTGATTATATCCCATGTGATATTCCCTGTATCACGCCTCCTGTGATAATTATACTGCAGTGTGGGGATATGTCTGCTGTCTGCCTCTGGCTTTATAATACTATTATATGTTCCTTTGCTTCTGACATGAAATGTTTTCCCGTTGACCTGATGCAGCTCTGCCTTCCTGTCTTCTCACTCCTGTCTGTTCTATTGACAGTATTGATTTTCTTCATCCTGCAGTTCATAGCCTCTGTACTGTGTACTGCCGCCGTCCATCCTCTTCCATCTCCATCTGCAGCTGTAGACATAAATTACCGTCACAACGCGATCACATGATGCACCCAGTGCCTCTGCACCGCGGCAAAACCATGTGGAGGGTGAGATCCAGAGTTGGGAGTATAACTGCACAATAGGTGGAAAACTGCTCCTGGACAGGTCGCAATGCTGGCTGCAAATGAATCATTGTTTTTACATGCAGAAATTTACAGGCTGTTTTTGCTAATTGCAAACAAATACTAAGCAAATGTTTAAACTCTCATCTACAGTTGAGCTAAAACATCATCTTTGAATCTCTTTGCTCATTATAAACAGGGTTGCTGACTCTCCTGGAATATCCGGGAGACTTCCAGAATTCGGGCAGTTTTCTCAGTATCCCGGGAGAGCTGGCAAATCTCCCGCATGAGAGGCCCCCCTGCCTCTCCTTATAATAATCCCTAGTGTCATTAGAGATGGGCGGGGCTTGATTATGTGATTTCTGTCCTCAAGCCCCGCCTACCCCCTGCACAGAGGGCAGGGCTTATGGTGCAATTTGCATAAATCATGTCATTAAGTCCCTCTCCATAGCGGTATCTAGCTCTTCCCTCCCAGATCTCCCGGAGGGAAAAGATATAGGGCTCTATTTACGGACAGCGCATAAA
>WWET01000557.1:613951-625937 GCA_011038615.1 Limnodynastes dumerilii | reverse complement strand
ATGGCCACGGGTACAAGTACCACAGGACAGACAAAAAGTGCCGGAGCTTTTCTTATATATTACCCTTACTAAAATTACTGAAGTATGGTGGATCCCTATGTACTGTAATAAAGGTTTATTATCAGTGATAGATTTACTATCATTTATATATATAAAAAAAAAATACAAAACAGAAGCTTTCCTTTACTGAAGAAATCAGTTTAATCCCAGACTGGCGCTGCCCTTATTTTTGTTTTTTTAACTTTTTATTTAGAGTTTTCTATAGGGACTGCACAAACAGTACAGAAATCTGCACAAGATCCATACCGATCAGAAAACACCCATTTAGTACATTTTTTTTGTAAGTCTGGCTCCAGTCAAGTTCAAAGTAACTAAAGAAGTTAAAAAATAATCCAACAATAACTGTCTACGAACTGGGATCACTGCCTCATTACCACTGCTACCATCTGGACTCAGTTACTGTTTCTCCTCACTACCTGTTACTCTCTGGCAGGGACGGATTAGGAACTTAAAGTGGTCCTGGAAAAATATCTGCAAGAGGCCAAAAGGGAGCAGGATCAACTATAGGCAGGGCTAAAGCAAAATAAACTGGATTAGCTCAAAATAAAGAACTTTATTAAGAGCTGAGCAAAATTCTATTAGGGGTATGTTGATACAATTCAGTACAAGAATAAGCGCTATGTTAAAGAGTTACAACCAAATACATACACAATATATATTTACTGACCTCTATTCTAATCAGACAGCATCTCAATCAACATTAATGTCAACATCCTTGTTACTTTCAAACAAAAGATGGACTTGGAATGTTATTGTTTTTATATAACCTGTTCCATTATTACCTGGGCTCATTCAACCTGCTAAGTAATATTTCTACAACTCATTTTCCAATCCAGGGTTGAGTTCTCCTGCTGGAGACAGGTAATGTAACACTGTCTGTGTTATCAACACAAATAGCAACTGAAACTAGGTACTGAGTGTAATTTTAAAAGCTGTCATTAGGTGGCAGTCATTGCAGCTAATTTTGTAATGAAAATTATTACAATGTTATAAATAGTTCATTAATGTTCTAGGGCCGTGTTCAGAGATCCGAGTTTAGATCGGGCCGCAAATATACACACAAACGGAGCAAGGAACACCCACCAAAACCCCAGTCACTCCCCTTGCTAATCCGTGCTCTCGGACATTTACGCCTCTATAGACCAGCTGTAACTTTCCGTGTGCTGTTCTGTGTGTATGTGTCCTCCGTCCGTGCGTATCTTTATAACCCCGCCCACTTTTCCTCATTTAAATGCCTCCCCCCGCCCATTTATATGTAAATTCTTCTGTGCGTATTTTTACGTGGCAGATCCGTACGTATTTGACACCATGCGATTCACAAGTCCGTCCGTGAGGCACTTCCATGCATATAGTCTACATGAACTCCGTAAAAAAAGTTACTACGTATGCACAGTTTAAACATACCTAAAAATACGCACGGAACTGCCCGAAAAAACGTATCTCTGAATACGGCCTTTTATTATTATGTACACCCCCTTGATCTTTTTATAACTCATTCCTAAACAAAATGATCCATACAAATAATATATTGTTCTTTGGTGTTTATATAAGAGTTATTTGTTCAAGGTGCATTTCATTTCATTCAACATTCTTTAGTCTAGTTACGTGTCACTTCATTCAGCAAAATAACAAGCAGGGTCTGAAGCAGAGTCCAATGAGCACAAGGGGAAACCACTCCGCTTGTTGACCTCTGAGCATGTGCAGAGAGCTGTCAGGGGCTTAACCAGTGCTCAGCACTCAGTTGCCCAGTCGAAGACAAAACTCACTTTATGGGCTGTCTCTAGAAGATCCATGAGTTGCTCCTAATATTTAGTTAGCCCTACATTTTCTGTTTTGTTAATGGTGGATTATCATTGGCTCTTCCAAAGCAAACCATGAACCGGATCTATACTTGCGTCCGGCACCCCACTTATGCACACAAAGGGCCTAATCCAGACCCACGCTCGGGTGCATTTTTACGACGGGCTTAAGCGTAAAAACGTCCATTTGTACTTACTGCGCATGTGCGGGTCAGATATTGCGCTCATGTGACGGTCTGAAATTCTGAGCGTATGGGCCTTGATCGTTACACCTTCGTAAATATGGTCGAGGGGGCGTGCCTGCCATACGAAATCCGTAATTACACACCGAGGGCGGGGTGAGGCGTTTAAATCGTACAGTATGGGCGTGCTAAGCGTCGTAACTACGCATTGAGCTTACGGACGCCGCGGTTATGATCAGAAAAGTTAGGGTTGGGTTTGCTGGGCGTAAGACGGAAAAATTAAATATGACCAAGGGGAGTGTATCGTAGGTACGTTGGCGTTAATACATGAGCGTTTCATGAGGGTAGGTCTGGATCAGGCCCAAAGTGCGTAAGTTTGGTGATTTGATTGCATGTCACCCTGACAGTCAATAATTGTGTGTATGCTGAGATACCTCCAATAATAACGCAGTATCCTAGCACAGACTCAGTGCAGCTGATACTCAAACATCACCCCCAAAAGTCAATAACATGGGGGCAAAAACCAGGGGGTATAATGTACATGTAAAATATGACGGCCATGATAAATACACAGCTTCAGGACATGAAGGGTTTATTATACTGTGCAGGAATAAGCACAGGACATGCCCAGAAAGCAGGTGCTCTCAAAAGCTTTATTGAGTTGTTTACATTCTTTGTTTTATATATGTCAGTATTTTATCTCCAGCTTTAGCGTTTAATATGTTTTACGCAGTGGTTAATGGTTTAAGGCGATTGTTTTATTGTGCCAATCAAGTTATTAAAGTAAAAAGAATTTCAAACTAACAATCATGAGCAATTCTTTTTAACCATGTGCATGTTCAAAACTACTACAACTTTAGCAACGTCACTTAACAAGACACAATAGTATTTACTGTGTGTAGTAATGAAAAGTGGTTCACTGACAAGAATGTAAGCACTTACACAATCACTGCCACTGACTGAATAAAGTGTTTCAAGCTTTGAAAATCAGCATGTTAAATAGAAATTTCTGCAACCAATAGGGATGCAGCTACTTCTTCCTGCATGCAACTTAGGGCCAGATCCAGCGCTAAGCCCGCGTATTTACGCTAGCCGGAGTAGTAAAATGCTGTTTTTCATGTTCTGCGCATGCGCGTGGCAGATGTTACGACCTGAACGTACTTGCGAACCTTTGATCAACAGCGTAACTAAGGAAGAAGGGGCGAGCCAGACATACGACACCTGTAATTATGCTTCGGTGGCGGGGTGAGGCATGTAAATGATACAGTGTGGGCGTGCTTAGGGGCGTAAGTACGTTCAGCCATTACGGCCGACAGCAGTTAAGGCAGAGTTTGGAAAGCGTAAAACGGCAAAAATACATACGACCGAGGGCAGTGCATAGTAATTACGAAAGCGTAAATACTCTATGCGTTGAAACATAGGGGTCGTAGGTCTGGATCCGGCTCTTAGTACCTAGACTAGATATTGTATTGGTATAAATTTAAGAACATGTATATTTAAGGACAAAACACCTGCAGTGAAGACAAGGATCAGTCTTAATAGTTACAAAAATATAGTAGTATCCACAGAATACAATGACTGTTGGACAATACCCGGTAACTCTGGTCTCGAGATGCTGTATGTTGCAGTACAGGACTTGTCTGAGAGAATTAAGAGAGAATTACAGAGGGATGTCAATGATACGAGATAATTACAGAGGGGTGTCATTGATAAGAGAGAGAGATTTACAGAGGGGTGTCATTGATAAGAGAGAGAATTACAGAGGGGTGTCATTGATAGGAGAGAGAATTACAGAGGGGTGTCATTGATATGAGATAATTACAGAGGGGTGTCATTGATATAAGAGAGAGAATTACAGAGGGGTGTCATTGATAAGAGAGAGAATTACAGAGGGATGTCATTGATATAAGAGAGAGAATTACAGAGGGGTGTCATTGATATAAGAGAGAGAATTACAGAGGGGTGTCATTGATAAGAGAGAGAATTACAGAGGGGTGTCATTGATATAAGAGAGAGAATTACAGAGGGATGTCATTGATAAGAGAGAGAATTACAGAGGGGTGTCATTGATATAAGAGTGAATTACAGAGGGGTGTCATTGATATATAAGAGAGAGAATTACAGAGGGGTGTCATTGATATAAGAGAGAGAATTACAGAGGGGTGTCATTGATATAAGAGAGAGAATTACAGAGGGGTGTCATTGATATAAGAGAGAGAATTACAGAGGGGTGTCATTGATATAAGAGAGAGAATTACAGAGGGGTGTCATTGATATAAGAGAGAGAATTACAGAGGGGTGTCATTGATATAAGAGAGAGAATTACAGAGGGGTGTCATTGATATAAGAGAGAGAATTACAGAGGGGTGTCATTGATATAAGAGAGAGAATTACAGAGGGGTGTCATTGATATAAGAGAGAGAATTACAGAGGGGTGTCATTGATATAAGAGAGAGAATTACAGAGGGGTGTCATTGATATAAGAGAGAGAATTACAGAGGGATGTCATTGATATAAGAGAGAGAATTACAGAGGGATGTCATTGATATAAGAGAGAGAATTACAGAGGGATGTCATTGATATAAGAGAGAGAATTACAGAGGGATGTCATTGATATAAGAGAGAGAATTACAGAGGGATGTCATTGATATAAGAGAGAGAATTACAGAGGGATGTCATTGATATAAGAGAGAGAATTACAGAGGGATGTCATTGATATAAGAGAGAGAATTACAGAGGGGTGTCATTGATATAAGAGAGAGAATTACAGAGGGATGTCATTGATATAAGAGAGAGAATTACAGAGGGATGTCATTGATATAAGAGAGAGAATTACAGAGGGATGTCATTGATATAAGAGAGAGAATTACAGAGGGATGTCATTGATATAAGAGAGAGAATTACAGAGGGATGTCATTGATATAAGAGAGAGAATTACAGAGGGATGTCATTGATATAAGAGAGAGAATTACAGAGGGATGTCATTGATATAAGAGAGAGAATTACAGAGGGGTGTCATTGATATAAGAGAGAGAATTACAGAGGGATGTCATTGATATAAGAGAGAGAATTACAGAGGGATGTCATTGATATAAGAGAGAGAATTACAGAGGGATGTCATTGATATAAGAGAGAGAATTACAGAGGGATGTCATTGATATAAGAGAGAGAATTACAGAGGGATGTCATTGATATAAGAGAGAGAATTACAGAGGGATGTCATTGATATAAGAGAGAGAATTACAGAGGGATGTCATTGATATAAGAGAGAGAATTACAGAGGGGTGTCATTGATATAAGAGAGAGAATTACAGAGGGATGTCATTGATATAAGAGAGAGAATTACAGAGGGATGTCATTGATATAAGAGAGAGAATTACAGAGGGATGTCATTGATATAAGAGAGAGAATTACAGAGGGATGTCATTGATATAAGAGAGAGAATTACAGAGGGATGTCATTGATATAAGAGAGAGAATTACAGAGGGATGTCATTGATATAAGAGAGAGAATTACAGAGGGATGTCATTGATATAAGAGAGAGAATTACAGAGGGGTGTCATTGATATAAGAGAGAGAATTACAGAGGGATGTCATTGATATAAGAGAGAGAATTACAGAGGGATGTCATTGATATAAGAGAGAGAATTACAGAGGGATGTCATTGATATAAGAGAGAGAATTACAGAGGGATGTCATTGATATAAGAGAGAGAATTACAGAGGGATGTCATTGATATAAGAGAGAGAATTACAGAGGGATGTCATTGATATAAGAGAGAGAATTACAGAGGGATGTCATTGATATAAGAGAGAGAATTACAGAGGGGTGTCATTGATATAAGAGAGAGAATTACAGAGGGATGTCATTGATATAAGAGAGAGAATTACAGAGGGATGTCATTGATATAAGAGAGAGAATTACAGAGGGATGTCATTGATATAAGAGAGAGAATTACAGAGGGATGTCATTGATATAAGAGAGAGAATTACAGAGGGATGTCATTGATATAAGAGAGAGAATTACAGAGGGATGTCATTGATATAAGAGAGAGAATTACAGAGGGATGTCATTGATATAAGAGAGAGAATTACAGAGGGGTGTCATTGATATAAGAGAGAGAATTACAGAGGGATGTCATTGATATAAGAGAGAGAATTACAGAGGGATGTCATTGATATAAGAGAGAGAATTACAGAGGGATGTCATTGATATAAGAGAGAGAATTACAGAGGGATGTCATTGATATAAGAGAGAGAATTACAGAGGGATGTCATTGATATAAGAGAGAGAATTACAGAGGGATGTCATTGATATAAGAGAGAGAATTACAGAGGGATGTCATTGATATAAGAGAGAGAATTACAGAGGGGTGTCATTGATATAAGAGAGAGAATTACAGAGGGATGTCATTGATATAAGAGAGAGAATTACAGAGGGATGTCATTGATATAAGAGAGAGAATTACAGAGGGATGTCATTGATATAAGAGAGAGAATTACAGAGGGATGTCATTGATATAAGAGAGAGAATTACAGAGGGATGTCATTGATATAAGAGAGAGAATTACAGAGGGATGTCATTGATATAAGAGAGAGAATTACAGAGGGATGTCATTGATATAAGAGAGAGAATTACAGAGGGGTGTCATTGATATAAGAGAGAGAATTACAGAGGGATGTCATTGATATAAGAGAGAGAATTACAGAGGGATGTCATTGATATAAGAGAGAGAATTACAGAGGGATGTCATTGATATAAGAGAGAGAATTACAGAGGGATGTCATTGATATAAGAGAGAGAATTACAGAGGGATGTCATTGATATAAGAGAGAGAATTACAGAGGGATGTCATTGATATAAGAGAGAGAATTACAGAGGGATGTCATTGATATAAGAGAGAGAATTACAGAGGGGTGTCATTGATATAAGAGAGAGAATTACAGAGGGATGTCATTGATATAAGAGAGAGAATTACAGAGGGATGTCATTGATATAAGAGAGAGAATTACAGAGGGATGTCATTGATATAAGAGAGAGAATTACAGAGGGATGTCATTGATATAAGAGAGAGAATTACAGAGGGATGTCATTGATATAAGAGAGAGAATTACAGAGGGATGTCATTGATATAAGAGAGAGAATTACAGAGGGATGTCATTGATATAAGAGAGAGAATTACAGAGGGGTGTCATTGATATAAGAGAGAGAATTACAGAGGGATGTCATTGATATAAGAGAGAGAATTACAGAGGGATGTCATTGATATAAGAGAGAGAATTACAGAGGGATGTCATTGATATAAGAGAGAGAATTACAGAGGGATGTCATTGATATAAGAGAGAGAATTACAGAGGGATGTCATTGATATAAGAGAGAGAATTACAGAGGGATGTCATTGATATAAGAGAGAGAATTACAGAGGGATGTCATTGATATAAGAGAGAGAATTACAGAGGGGTGTCATTGATATAAGAGAGAGAATTACAGAGGGATGTCATTGATATAAGAGAGAGAATTACAGAGGGATGTCATTGATATAAGAGAGAGAATTACAGAGGGATGTCATTGATATAAGAGAGAGAATTACAGAGGGATGTCATTGATATAAGAGAGAGAATTACAGAGGGATGTCATTGATATAAGAGAGAGAATTACAGAGGGATGTCATTGATATAAGAGAGAGAATTACAGAGGGATGTCATTGATATAAGAGAGAGAATTACAGAGGGGTGTCATTGATATAAGAGAGAGAATTACAGAGGGATGTCATTGATATAAGAGAGAGAATTACAGAGGGATGTCATTGATATAAGAGAGAGAATTACAGAGGGATGTCATTGATATAAGAGAGAGAATTACAGAGGGATGTCATTGATATAAGAGAGAGAATTACAGAGGGATGTCATTGATATAAGAGAGAGAATTACAGAGGGATGTCATTGATATAAGAGAGAGAATTACAGAGGGATGTCATTGATATAAGAGAGAGAATTACAGAGGGGTGTCATTGATATAAGAGAGAGAATTACAGAGGGATGTCATTGATATAAGAGAGAGAATTACAGAGGGATGTCATTGATATAAGAGAGAGAATTACAGAGGGATGTCATTGATATAAGAGAGAGAATTACAGAGGGATGTCATTGATATAAGAGAGAGAATTACAGAGGGATGTCATTGATATAAGAGAGAGAATTACAGAGGGATGTCATTGATATAAGAGAGAGAATTACAGAGGGATGTCATTGATATAAGAGAGAGAATTACAGAGGGGTGTCATTGATATAAGAGAGAGAATTACAGAGGGATGTCATTGATATAAGAGAGAGAATTACAGAGGGATGTCATTGATATAAGAGAGAGAATTACAGAGGGATGTCATTGATATAAGAGAGAGAATTACAGAGGGATGTCATTGATATAAGAGAGAGAATTACAGAGGGATGTCATTGATATAAGAGAGAGAATTACAGAGGGATGTCATTGATATAAGAGAGAGAATTACAGAGGGATGTCATTGATATAAGAGAGAGAATTACAGAGGGGTGTCATTGATATAAGAGAGAGAATTACAGAGGGATGTCATTGATATAAGAGAGAGAATTACAGAGGGATGTCATTGATATAAGAGAGAGAATTACAGAGGGATGTCATTGATATAAGAGAGAGAATTACAGAGGGATGTCATTGATATAAGAGAGAGAATTACAGAGGGATGTCATTGATATAAGAGAGAGAATTACAGAGGGATGTCATTGATATAAGAGAGAGAATTACAGAGGGATGTCATTGATATAAGAGAGAGAATTACAGAGGGGTGTCATTGATATAAGAGAGAGAATTACAGAGGGATGTCATTGATATAAGAGAGAGAATTACAGAGGGATGTCATTGATATAAGAGAGAGAATTACAGAGGGATGTCATTGATATAAGAGAGAGAATTACAGAGGGATGTCATTGATATAAGAGAGAGAATTACAGAGGGATGTCATTGATATAAGAGAGAGAATTACAGAGGGATGTCATTGATATAAGAGAGAGAATTACAGAGGGATGTCATTGATATAAGAGAGAGAATTACAGAGGGGTGTCATTGATATAAGAGAGAGAATTACAGAGGGATGTCATTGATATAAGAGAGAGAATTACAGAGGGATGTCATTGATATAAGAGAGAGAATTACAGAGGGATGTCATTGATATAAGAGAGAGAATTACAGAGGGATGTCATTGATATAAGAGAGAGAATTACAGAGGGATGTCATTGATATAAGAGAGAGAATTACAGAGGGATGTCATTGATATAAGAGAGAGAATTACAGAGGGATGTCATTGATATAAGAGAGAGAATTACAGAGGGGTGTCATTGATATAAGAGAGAGAATTACAGAGGGATGTCATTGATATAAGAGAGAGAATTACAGAGGGATGTCATTGATATAAGAGAGAGAATTACAGAGGGATGTCATTGATATAAGAGAGAGAATTACAGAGGGATGTCATTGATATAAGAGAGAGAATTACAGAGGGATGTCATTGATATAAGAGAGAGAATTACAGAGGGATGTCATTGATATAAGAGAGAGAATTACAGAGGGATGTCATTGATATAAGAAGAGGTCCGGCGCTCCAAACATACATTAAATAACACTATGTGTCTGCACATAAATAAAAAGGAGGTTTAGTTCACAATATAGCTATATTGGTTTAAGCTCACCTGCCCAGCGTCAAGGCACCTCCTGTAGGTGAGTCCCTATCCATTTGCTATATGTGTACACAGGAGGTCTCTGTTAAGACACTACCTGCATTTGAATAGCCTGCAGCAGCCATGTTTGGGGAGTGGTCAGACTCCAAAATAAAATTAAACAGTAGCAAAAGAAATGGCCGCACTTCTGTTACTGCTACTGTTTAGTTTTATTTTGGAGTCTGACCACTCCCCAAACATGGCTGCTGCAGGCTATTCAAATGCAGGTAGTGTCTTAACAGAGACCTCCTGTGTACACATATAGCAAATGGATCTCACCTAACCTACAGGAGGTGCCTTGACGCTGGGCAGGTGAGCTTAAACCAATATAGCTATATTGTGAACTAAACCTCCTTTTTATTTATGTGCAGACACATAGTGTTATTTAATGTATGTTTGGAGCGCCGGACCTGTTCCTTGTATGCGCTTCTATCCAACAAATTAAATATGTGCAAGTGTATATATAAATATAGGGGTGCAGCCAAGGACCAAAGTGACCACAATGTAAATACAAGGAACAAAAGAGGTCCGGCGCTCCAAACATACATTAAATAACACTACGTGTCTGCACATAAATAAAATTATTTATGTGCAGACACATATTGTTATTTAATGTATGTTTGGAGCACCGGACCTCTTTTGTTCCTTGTATTTACATTGTGGTCACTTTGGTCCTTGGCTGCACCCCTATATTTATATATACACTTGCACATATTTACCGGTAATTTGTTGGATAGAAGCGCAGCCATTTCTTTTGCTACTGTTTAGTTTTATTTAGCGCCGGACCTCTTTTATTCCTTGGCTGTCACATCAGGCTCATAGAAAAATGAAAATGGAAATATGTGAGAAACAAAGAAAGTAAAGGAATCTAGAAAGAACAAGGAACATGTCTTGTGATTAGGATACAGCACAATGCAATTATTGAATTACAATTACCTGGTTGGTGGACAATTCTGCTCAAAACAATCAATGGTCGGTATTTTATTGATACAAAACTCATGCAGTATTTTTTCGTTCAAAGATATTTGAGAAGTTCCAAATATAGGTCCTGATTGGAACTTTCTGAATTCGTAGAATGGAGATTCTCTTTAAATAAAATAACCTCAGCAAGTTAATCCATCTTAAAGAGATGAAAAACAAAGTTCTCCAGAGAGGGTATAATCGCAAATTATTGGAAGAGGCTATGCAAAAAGCCTTATCAGTCTCGGTGACATTTGGTACCCAAGGAGTGTAAACAAGATCTCTAATCCCTTGGGTTAACCACAACAACAGAACTAGCCCTCTCACCAATAAAGCAATCTGTGCCCTATGGCCAGTTTTTGAAAACAAACACATTATGCCCAGTTACAGCCATGGGAGTAATAGATTAATATACTTGAACAAGTCTCTGTTTTGGTCCTTACTCTAAAACTGTCAGTCCCAACTTTGGGTCATAAATCATGTATTTTTAAATTGAGAGCTCACTCCCGGCAGAGGTCTCCAACTCTCCAAAACAGCTACTCTGAACATCACCCCCGTCAGCTGCTATCCCAGACATGCTTTACAACAAACACACAAAATAGAGGTTGCTCAAATCAATTTATAAATTAATATAGAGCAGATGCTGCAAGGTATGGGGAATTTACTAGCTGCGGGTTTGGAAAAATGGAGATGTCCAAGAACAGGAAGTCCAAGATTAATGATCAGATTTGTCTAAGTTCATCTAGTATAGTATAGTCCATAAATAGAGTAGCCCATTTCAACTTAAACCCTCTTTGCCTTAAGCTCCTTTGTTCTCAATAAATCCTCAATAGAAAGCAGAATTAAGTAATGGTTGAAAGTAAGAATTTATTCAATAGTGCACAATACAGTTAAAAGGAACGAAGTGAGAAAAGATGAAAACATAACGAACTACAAAGAAACAAACAGAAACAAAGTTCAGAGAACAAGGAGAGGAGACTTTAGTCTTCAAATGAGTATGTCACTTCAATGTATGTGACAATACTCCCAGGCAACTGGATGGAATGTGGCACAAGGAAGTAACAGCTCAGTGTGGAGTTCCAGACTGGAATTGATGGGGCAGACTCTTAAAAAAGGCGGAGGGGTCTTATTAGACACAGCTGATGAGCTGTGCACACTCGATGTCTCATGCAAGTAATATGGTCAATTAACTCATGAATTACTGATACTTACTCTTCAAGTAATAAATTCTGGAACA
>WWET01000557.1:577707-608609 GCA_011038615.1 Limnodynastes dumerilii | reverse complement strand
AAAAATATATAAATAAATAATATAAAATAATAAATGGATGAATACAGCAATAGGTAACACTATAGACAATAATGAACAATGGATGTTGGATGTTTAGGTCTTAGGTAATATTCTACCTTAGAAGAACAATACAAATAAGTAGATAAATAATGACAAAAGGAAAGGCAGGTGTCATGTGACTACTCTGTCATCCTATGTCATAATTAATGGAATAAATAATAATAATAAATGTAATTCTCCATGGAAATAGCACTATATCTCAAAAAAGTGCACATGTATGTTATATTAATGGTCAAGCTCGATAGATTCGTTCAAGCCCCTAGGATGTAATGTATCTAACTTAAAAATCAAATAGGATTCCCTATTGCAAAGACGGCGTAAACAGTCTCCCTCCCTTCTAGTTTCTCCTATCGACTCGATGCCTTTAACGGAGATGCAATTGATATTCCCTTCATGATGTTCATGAACATGTTTAGACAAAGCATGCATCATATTTTTCTTAAGAATATTTCTTCTATGTTCTAGAAGAAAATTAGTTATCCGTTGTAGTGGGGTTCGATTTTAGATGGCTAGTTACTAAACAAGCTCGCATGAGATTGCAAGCTTTTCTAAAAATAGTTTTCGGTTTTGTCCAGCCAGTATGTTTAAGCATAGGATCAAATTAAAGGATGCTGGCATTATTATTGATAATTCTTTTGATTTCATGTGAACAGATATTGAATTGTGTGATAAAAAGGTCTTTATTTTTATTTTTATTATTGGATTCTTTGGCACGATGTTTAAGGATATCTTTTCTATCTGTATTGAAGGCTAGATTAAAAGCCTCATTAACAATTGGATCAGGGTATTGTTGTTGAAAAAAGGACTGTTTGAGTGAGTCAGCCTGTATTTGATAATCTTCAACAGTGGAGCAGTTCCTCCTCAGTCGGAGGAACTGCCCCTTGGGAATATTGTGTTTCCACAACAAACACAAATATTGTGTTTGTAACAACTGTGAAAGTGTAAGTATTGGCTGGTGTTGACCTCCTTGTAACCAGTAGTGCATATACCAACATTTTACTACTTACCCAAGGTTCACAAGTTAAGGACCCACCCCCCTGGTAGACCTATTATTTCGGGGGTTGGGTCCTTGACTTGTAACCTATCTCATTACATTGACTGCCACTTACAGCCTTATGTTACCGGTTTAAAATCTCATGTCAAAGATACAACACATTTCTTATCTATTCTTTCTGGCATCCAATGGCGTGATGGCCTCCTTCTTGTGACGTGCTATGTGGAGCCGCTCTATTCGAATATCCCTCACGATCAGGGCACTGCAGCCGTTAACTCCACTCTTTTAAAAGACACCAATATTTCTTCTCAACTACGCAATTTTCTTGTAGAATCGGTATCATTTATACTTCATAATAACTACTTCACTTTTCACAGGTGTTTTTACTTACAACAAAGGGGGACCGCTATGGGGACCAGGTTCGCCCCAAGTTATGCCAATATTTATATGGGCATACTAGAAGAAGAACTCATTTGGCGGGGGCCTTTTGAGGCGAACCTGGTCACATACGGTCGCTATATTGACGATTTGTTTTTCATTTGGGATGGGGACCTTCTGTTTCTTCTTTCCTTCAGCACCTTAATTCTAACACCTTTGGTTTAAAATTTACACACACAGTCAGCTCTACCAGTATCAATTACTTAGATATCACAGTTTATATTCAGGACGGCTCCATACGCACTACCGGTTACAAGAAGGAGGTCGACACCAGCCAATACTTACACTTTTACAGTTGTCACAATACAGAGTGGAAACACAATATTCTCAAGGGGCAGTTCCTCCGACTGAGGAGGAACTGCTCCACCATTGAAGATTATCAAATACAGGCTGACTCACTCAAACAGTCCTTTCTTCAACAACAATATCCTGATCCAATTGGTAATGAGGCTTTTAATCTAGCCTTCAATACAGATAGAAAAGATATCCTTTAACATCGTACCAAAAAATTCAATAATAAAAATAAAGACCTTCTTTTTATCACACAATTCAATATCTGTTCACATGAAATCAAAAGAATTATCAATAATAATGCCAGCATCCTTGAATTTGATCCTATGCTTAAACATACTGGCTGGACAAAACCGAAAACTAATTTTAGAAAAGCTCGCAATCTCAAAGATTGTTTAGTAAATAGCCATCTAAAATCAAACCCCACTACAAGGGATAACTGGCTCTCAAATAGACTTCTGGTGAGTTTTAAATGCGGCAGGAATCAATGAATTACGTGTAACTTTATAGATACCAACCATGTTACTTTTGAGGGAAAGGATGGCAAATCATATAGCATTTCAAGCTACATCAACTGTAAGACATGTTATGTCATATATCTCATTAAGTGCACATGTGGTCTGTTATACGTTAGCCGAACTACGAGGCAATTGTGCACACGATTTCTAGAACATAGAAGAAATATTCTCAAGAAAAATATGATGCATGCTTTGTCTAAACATGTTCATGAACATCATGAAGGGAATATCAATTGCATCTCCGTTAAAGGCATTGAGTCGATAGGAGAAACTAGAAGGGAGGGAGACTGAGAATCACACTGTTATTTAGACTGGGGCTGGGAAACGCCACTTCTCAACTCTAATACTGTTTGCAACAGATGAAATATGACTCCCCTGCAATCACCATGGTTTAGCCCAGGAGTGACTTTCCTCTCTTAATTCTGAATCAGGTCCAATGTAAGTAAAATTTAAGAGATAACATCATATTGGTTGCTATGGGCTACGGGATACGGTAACATATTTGCATACTAATAGAGACTGCTATCCTCTACCTAACCATACCTCTGTGCACTACTCACTGGATTCTGTCTTTAAACTGCCTAAGCTGCAATACAGCTGCTACATTGTATCTGAAATCATTCAACTACTAAGTAGCTAACGGCTTTCTAATACTGCTTCTCAATTGAATTTGTTTCCAACTATTGAACTTGGGGACAGATATAGCTCCCTTGGAAAATCTCCCAGCTATAATACTCTACTATGTGCAATTGATACTCTCACACTCAGCACTCTGTTATTTTAATTGATATAAATATATTTTTTTGTGTTGTTTTTGCTGTTTTATTTTTAAAATGGTTAATTGTGTGTTTTTATATTGAGTAATTAAATATTATATCCATTCTAAATTTCACTTGGTTGCCGGATCATTGAATTTAGTGAATTTGTGATAATTATATTTTTACTAAATTTGTTCCTTCTCACTGTGTTTTGCACTTTTGTGCTTCTTTTTGGTCTTTTGTATTGGAGGTACTAGCAGAATACCTCCCTACACAGTTGTGTCTTTTATAATACCTGAGGTACTCCATTCTTCTATTTTTTAGCTATGGGCAACATCTCCAATTTTACTTTTACACATCATATTAAATAAGGGCAGCTCACTACAATACATTAATGTATAAGGTTACCACAAACACGTGTTTTAAAAGTAACTTTCATTACTAAGTAATGCGTGTGATCTTTACTTAGTGCTGTATCTGTGATGTTTTTAAGACTAACTATTGTTCCCTAATAATTTAAGCAACGCTGCTGGTTAATATTTGCTTTGCAACATTACATAAATATTCTTGTAAACTGACATGTTAGTCCAATGTACTATTCTAAGGACATATGCACAGACAATAATGACATACATAACAATTAATAGATTAAAGCCTAAGTTAACAAATGGACAGTGTTAAAACTATGTGACAATGTAAAGGGAAAAATGTGTACTTACCAAAACTCAAATATGCCCAACAAGATAATTTCAGAAATGCTAATTGTTCTAACAAAGTGCAAACTCTCTCAGGACAAGCCAAAAAAAACAGGTTGTGATCATGTGACCATTAGGCCCAAACGTATGCTCTGAAGTCTCGCAGGATTTGTGAAATCTCAATTAAAGCTAAACTCTGGCGATTTTACAAGAAACAACTTTTAACATAGGACTACATGTAAAGTACAGTGATTTTAGACAAAAATTGCCGTTGTTTAAATCTCTGCAAAACACCATTGTTTGAAAATCACCACAGAAAATCGCTACTTAGTAAATAAAGCAATTTTTGAGAAAAAATCGCCAGAGTTTGACCGTAATGTTTGGCGATTTAAATCGCCAGAGAAAATCTCACCTTAGTAAATCTGGCCCATGGTCTGTTATGGTTTTTGCATTTGTCTCTTTTACCGGTATATTAGGCTTAACGAAGTGGGGTTTTCCTTGGAGTCTAATACCTGCGAGAAGGGGGCAGAAGGTGGTGTATAGGGCCCTGTTCTCTCCTCCTTTCCAGGGGAGAGGATTTGATGGAGGGTGTAGGGATATTATTCGGAGGGGAACTTCTGCCCCTTACACGCTCTATTTCCTCATCCTGGTTCACCCCCTTATCTCTCATAAATTTCCCAAATTACTATTTTATTATCTTTTTTTTAAGTTAGACTGTTTTGATTTTAACTTATTTGCTTATTATTTATTTCTTTATTTATACAAAGGCGGATGTGAAAAATAGATCGTAATTATATTATTACATTTATTCACATACATTCGTCTACATCAATTTTTTTGTAATTGTGTCATTATTGCCAACTTGCCGTGTATATGTTATAGCTATTGTGCGTATCTTGTTTTTGTGATTTGCGCATGCATGAAAATGTTACACAAAGAAACCCATTTTGCACGGAGTTGATCTCCATACCTAGTGACATCCATAAGAAGGGGTGTGCCAGTAGTCCGTAAGAAGGAAGTTAAGAAAAGTGGGTGGGCGTTTAAATAGGGCTGAATGGGCTGGGTTATGCAACTCCGTTATTAAGAAAAACTAAAACAAGTGTAAAACGTTAATAACATTCAATAAAACATCAATTTGCATAAAAATAAATATAAAGCGGCATACAGGTTGAGAAATTTTTATGTATAATGGGACCTAAATAAAAAAAATTTCCAAGTGGTGTGTAGAAATAGTTTGTAGAGATAGTTTATATTCCACAGATATAATCTGGGACATACATAGAAACAAATAAAAACATAAGCATACTGTGTGTAAATTCAAATGGGTCTGCTCCAGAACCACAACAAAAGTTCGTACCCTAATAGACAGAGTGAGACAGTCAGATAGTCCTTTACTCAGTGCCGCTGGGACGTCCATGAAAAGCTAATGACAGTCCAAGTAAAAACGAGTCCTCTCCACGCTGTGCACCAGGGAAAAGAAATTTGTGGTCAAGGCGTCCTCCACTACCGACAGTTATTTGACGCGTTTCGGGCTCTGCCCTTTTTCAAAAGTGACTTTTATTTTTTGTGAATTATAGCGCTGTTAGTAAGATAATATACTGTTTTATACTGTACACATACTGTGAATGTGTATTAGTGGTTCATACACAGGAATGGACCACCGTGCCTCTTGGTGAGGAAATAACATTGCCTATTTATGCGATCGATATCTTAAGTCTATTCTACAACAGCCATCTGGTCTGTTCTACAACTATTACTTATCAACCATACCTTCATTGTTTACTATATTAAATAATGTTTTCTAGGTTTACATCGTTGACTTGTTAGATGTGATAAAAAATCTTATAATTTATTTTAGAGCAAATAGACATATGCACAAATTTAGTATATGAAATGACTCTTTATAGAAGTTGATTATAAAACTAAATTTTTACCTGCAGATTCATCTGGTTCTTCATGGACCAAAGGATGAAGTAATCTTGCTGGGGGACCATCTATGGTGTCGATGTCCCCAACTCCTTCCACCTCAGCCTCGTGTACCATCCACAAGGCCAGTTTTTCAACCTCAGTCAGGTTAAAAGATTCTGGTAAGGCCCCGGCTCATGTTACCCGATCATATAGTAAACATGTATGACCATTCATAATATGTATTTGTTTTTACTTTGAAAACATTACTTACTACATAGAAATTAATAATTATGATCAATGATTACATTCAAATTTTTATTCTTATCATTTTTTAATGTGTTGGACAGTGCGTATCATACAGGCTGGCTTCTGTTGTTTGGAATATGCCACCAAATCATCATGGATCTGTTCCCATGCCCGTGCCTTAAGGTGTCCGGCTATTTCTCCATCAGATGTGTATAATTTGTGGTGACAAAGGTTGACAAGGTAGATAACCTCTTGAGGTGTAAAATTTGGGTTTCTACACTTTCCTTTAGGTCCCATTATTGCTTTGGTTTAGGAAACACGCAGCTATAGTGCGTTCTCACGCACGCAAGCGTAGTTATAAGGGTATGCAGATAACAGTGATTGGGCGATCCTCGTGGGTGTGTTATTGTAGCTTCCAACAACTGGCTATGTTTTTTTTTTAGCATAGCCAGTTCCTGTAGTGAATCTACTCATTTGTGTGATCCAATAAGATTTACAGAGCTTGAGGGTTGGGCCGCCATTTTGAATCTCATGTTCAGCAGAACCATGGCTGCTGCCAGGGCGCAACCATTCTCCAGGCGGGAACTCCACATTCTGGTGGCGGAATTAGATCAATTTGATCTCCGTCAGCATTCGGGTCCACCGGCGTGTGGACCAACTGATGCGCCGTGGTCGGAGGTACTCCAGGCCCTGCAGGAGGAGTCACCCCAGGCCATGTAGGAGGACTCACCCTAGGCCCTGCAGGAGGAGTCACCCCAGGCCCTGCAGGAGGAGTCACCCCAGGCCCTGCAGGAGGAGTCACCCCAGGCCCTGCAGGAGAAGGAGTCATCTATGGAGGAGGAGGAGGAAGCAGAAGGCCTGCACCAGTATGTGCATCAAGCCAACCATGGAGAGATTATTGGTAAGTCATTTTTGAATTATCTAATTGATGCATGTAATATTTGCAGCATGTGTCTTAATAATTCGTATTTGCAGATGCAGAGTGCTTGCTTTGTAAATTGATGCAAAAACATCATAATATTTGACCTAAAAATCAATCTATAATTCTAACAAATTCACACAATAAAAAAATAAATAAATAAATTGTGAGATCAAAATCTTTTTTATTTTTGTTTGTTTACATGGTTTTATATTAATAAATGTTATTATGTTTAAAAGTTTGTTGTTACTGGTTTTTCTACATAAACATCACAGCACAACAATTAAAATATATGTAATCATTAACATTTTTCATAATTAATATATTACTAAGATATGTTATATTAAAAAATTCAACAAACAACAGTATGTACGGACGAACGATCCATACTTAGTAATATAAATACGCCCGAACGATCCAGGGTTAGCACTGCCGTAAATACGTACAGAAGATCTATAAATACTCATGGCGTAAGTACGCAATTCGTAAACTGCTTCCGTACGACCGTAAACGTAATTGTGCCATATGGCCGTGCTTTTTTTATTTCTAACTGTGGATCTTGCGGATGTAAGTTGTGTTATTACGCACTGCGTAAATACGGTGTAACGTTAATATGATCGCGTAGGCCTGGATCACATGGCCCAATGACACGACTATATATCTCAAAACATAACACACCAGGCATTTACCTTTCTCAGTGAAACTGTTCTTTCTTGTTTTTACTGATGCTTTTATACCTATTAAGAAAAGAAAGATTCACAATTTAGAATCACAAAACATCTCCGCAATTTGAAAATCTCCATGGAAAATCTCTCTATTGTAAATACAGAGATTTTTGTGAAAAAATATCCACTCAACTCCGGGGATGTATGGAGAGTTTTTTTTGAAGATTTAAATCGACCTCTTAGTAAATGAGTCCCCAGGTCTTGAACTTTTTCTTTTAATTATATAGCCACAATCTGAAAGGGTCATAAATGTGTATAAAAAAACCTAAAGAAAAACCTAAAGACTTATCTGGCACTTTATTTTTAGGTAAGCTATGGACACTATAAAAGGAATGATATGAAACAAACAGAACATCTTTATTTGAAATGGTTTTCATTAATAGTTCATTCATAGATGTTTTGTGGACTGCATATTTATGATACAATATAGTTCTTCACTATTATGTTTGGTGTTTTATTGAAAAGTTTACTATTTACTATTCAATATTTTAAATTTCATTTTGGTCACTTACTCTTCCTATTCTCTTGTTTGTGGGTTTCATTGTTTCATAGAATAAAAAAAAAAACTTGAATGTGTTTTTATATTTCCACCTCTGGTAATCAAGGGCATATAAACAGCAATGACTCAAACTACTGATTAGTCAGAAGAACCAAGAACAGTCCCATAGAAGATAGCACAGGAAGTTATACCAATAACAGGGGCTACAGTTCCAAATATATATAATCCAAAGAAGGAACTTCAATTTCAGGTGATTGTATATACCAATACTTTATCCGCAGTGACCACAGTGCCAGGAAATAGTACCATACACCGATAGGTATTCCCAATGGTATGAATACAGAAAGGGACACCTCCCCTGTCAATATATTAAATTGTCAAGTTAGAATAGACTCAAGATATCGATCAGATGTCAGGATATGTCAAATATCTGTTTTTGTTTTATTTCATTAGCTTGAAGGTAGTGGGCAGAACAGGTCATGGCTCCTGTTGTAAATTGATCAGGATATTGGGGGGGTCATAAAAAACAGATCTCTGGGGAAGAGTTTGTCCAGAAAGAGACCTGTCACTTTTCACAAAGGTGGGGACTGTTGGAGTGGAGCATTTTTTGGTTTTAAAAGTGTAGCTCAGTGCTGTGGCAGGATTCCTCCTCCTCTCGTGGTTACAAGGTATTGTCTCATGCTTTGCAGAATAAAAGACTAAGCTCAGTTGAATGACGCTTTAAGGAAAGTTGTACAATGCCTTAAATTTATACTAATGTATAATTATTCATTCTGTTATGTATCCTAATACGTGTGCAACAATTGAGAAATACTTGAATAAGCATTGTTCATGTCAAATGTTGTATTCTCGGTGCAAGATGTACTAATAAAAAAACTTTTATAAAAAAAAAAAAAAAAGTGTCGCTAAAAAAAAAAAAAAAAAAAGTGTAGCTCATATACATAACTTTGGTTCACTGCATGGAATCTGCAAAACGTAGGAGGTGTCCCCTATTTCTGGTCTGTCCTGACCTGGAAGGTTCTGTTCATAAGTACTTTCTGTATTTTCACCATTATTTTATAAGAAACTGTTTTGCCTATTGTATGTCAATTTTATTATTCTTGTTGTAAGTAAGCATTGTGATTCTTATCATAGTAAATATCAATGAATAAGTTAATGTCTTATGGATTCAAATGTCAGACCAGCTTGGTTATTAAACGCTACTAATAGTAACAGAAAAGATCATTCTGAGTTTATTATAATTCTGATATAATAATAATAATATGTTATATTTATGTAAAGGAGAACCTAAGACCTCCTGTGAATAGTCTTGATGGTGGCAGCTCATTAGTAATAACTAGACATCAGATTATATGCACTATCAAAATGCCAAAATATGCATGCAAATATGCACTAAAAAAGGGCGAAATATGCACGACAATATACAATTACATTGCAGCTATGTGGGAAGCAGTACTCACATGTTGATCGATCTGGTATTTTTTTGCTGAAGGTATTCATTTATCACAAACCTTGCAGAAAATCACAGTGCCATCAGTGGTAATTTTTTATCCAAGATTTCATTAAAATCTGGGTATTTTTTTTCACTGCCGGCATTATTTCAACAAAAATAAGATTTTCGTAGGTTAACACAACGAGCAATAGAATGACAAACAATTGAATTGCGTGAAGCAACGAGTGCCGTACTCCCTTCCCTCCATGCACGCCGCATCCCACCAACGCTTTCACCTAGTGCGAGCCAGCAGATTGGGTTCAGTGCGCTTGCCGAGTGCGTGTGAAGCACACGTCACTGTCTGACCGTTCCCGCGTAATACAACACGCCTAACACATTTAACTACTGAAATAAGCACTGTCAATGAAAAAGTACTAAAATATGCAATTGTGCTATAAAAATAGCATTTTATGCATTTGCCTATGCAAACATGCAAATGAATATAATCCTATGTCTTTTGATAACATATATTTATTATAGACACCATAGATAATCCAGAAATTGAGACAGAAGAACTGGATGACAATGTGTCCCTCATGGAAGACCAGGATGATGAGGGTGAGGGAGATAGGCATTCACATCAGCCTGAGACAGAAGAGAAAAGAAACATGCCATCAACATCTGAAGATGAAAGTCAAAAGAATTTTGAGTTTATTAGCAAGAAATTAGACCATCATTACATATTTCACATCATGAATGGCAATCTGGAGAAACTAACTACTAACCTTTGGCATATGAATGACAGTATTTCCACTCATTTAGAAAACATCTCAGCTATGATGAAACCATTCCTAAATCAAAGTGTAACCTACATGCAGTGGGCGATGATGCAAAGAAATACAAACCAAGATGATTTACTCCTCCACATCTGGGTCAAATATAACCAGCCAAAACCCATCCATCATCTGTGACATACCCCATCCAACAGTGACCACAAGAGGCAAAAGAACACCAAAGTCAAAGTGTAAAAGAAACTGATCTCAATCTATGACAAGCAAATCACCCAGAGGTGGTAAACATACTAGCAAACACAAGTAGACCTATGTCTTAAAGTATTTTGTCATCCAAAAATGTTTTTTTTGCCTTATTTGTTTAAAGTTTTCATTAACAATGTGTAATGACAATATGTAATGGAATAAAATTACAGGTGTACACACGTCTAATTTAATTTATATAGTAATGTTATTACAAAATGCATGTTCAGTTAACTTATGGGCAAACATAATAGCTTCACATAACTAAGGATTATCTATATTTCATAAGCATGTTTTTGGAGTCAATGCTTTGGGTGAGTTAGATGACAAAGCTTTTTGACACATTTCTGTGTAAGGTTAATTTTAACAAAACCATGCTAAACTTACCTAAAAATACCTATCAATGACATAATTACGGAACTCTGTTCCAGACTGGAAAGAGGAGGAGATGGTATTCAGCTGGTCTTCCGACAGAGGAGATTGGTCATCAGCGTCAGCCACAGTCTCAAAAGGTACGCCATGTGTCACCGCGATGTTGTGAAAAATGCAACACAAAACGACAATCTCACATACCTTTACAGGAGCATACATGAGGGCTCCACCAGACCTGTCCAGACACTAGAAACAAGATTTTAAAAGACCAAATGTCCGCTCAATGACTTGTCTGGTGGCTGTATGGGCTGTGTTGTACGCAAGCTGCCGCTCTGTGCTGGGGTTCAACATGGGCATGAGAAGAAAGGGACTCTGAGGATAGGCGCTGTCACCTTAAAGGGAAAAATACGAGAACATGAGTAAAATAAAGCAATATCTAATTGTGACAACATACAAGTACTTCATATCACTTTCACTTACCTAAGAGCCATGCATCATTACCACCGTTGGCATGCCTCTCTTCTAATTTGTGCCATATCGTGGATTGACGCATAACTAAATGGAAATTTGGCAACCACGTTGCGAATAAGGAGGGATGAGTCACATACCACTTGGACACTGATGGAGTGGAAACTCTTTCTATTTAAAAAAATAGAAGAGTTTCCACCCCTCGGGACCAAAGCGATATGTGTACCATCCACAGCCCCTATAACATGTGGGAAAGCAGTGATGGACGCAAATTGCTGTTACAACTCCACAAGGGCTCCCTCATTCAATGGCATATGAATAAATTGTGCCATGTGCCACAGGAATAAATTGTCCCATGCGCAACAGAAATGCCCGCAATACCGTATCCAGGATACGGCTGAATGACGACTGGGACAATCCTGTTGCGCAACCCATGACCCGTTGGAAGGAGCCGGAGGCACAAAACTGTAACACCGCCAGGAGTTTTGTAAGCTGAGATTGCTGTATGTAACATTACACTGGAAGTCAGGTCACTCTGCACAAGTGCCAGAGTTTCCAAGATGATATGTGGTGGAAAGCGATATATGCGCCTGACCTCATCATCTGTCACATTAAAGAGGCTGACACGTGGTCTAAAGATGCGCTCCCTCGTCCTCAGGTGGTGACGAGGATGAGGACGACATTCCCTGCTCTGTAGCTGCTCCTCTCCCACAGCCGGATTGTTCGTGGAGGCAGACAAAAACTGGCAATAAACAAACACTTTAACTTATTGATTTATTTTTGGCAGCTTGTTTAACAAAAGATTGAACTATTTTTGACTTATTAATATTAAACCATGTGAAACCATGCGAAACACAGGAAATATTACATTGTAAACATTACTACATGAATAATTTCAAAACATTCAAACAAACAAACAGAAGCAGTCAAGGTCAAAATTGATGCATCCAAAAATTACACTTACACATTAAAAAGTGTAAAATAAAAAATAAAAAAGTGTAAATTAAATTAAATTAAAATGCATTAATTGTAATAAATTTAAAATTACACTTACAACAAGAAGGTCCGCATTACGTTGCATCTGCACAAATAAAAAAAAAAATCAGTAATGCAATGTTCATTTTCTAAGTTGTGCAATGTTCATTTTTTAAGTTGATTTGAAAAAAAAATGAAAACAACATTAAGAAATAAACACGCTTACCTTGATTATAGTAAATGCTCTCCCAAAAAAACAAAAACGTAAAGTAGAACAAAATTCAAACGCACAAACTTGCAACAAGGATTAGGGGATAAACCAAAGTCACAAGTGTCCATAAAGCTTCTGCCATTTATATAGGGTTTCATTTATCAGTTGCAGCTGCTGCATCAGCTGATTCATTAACTCACACACATGGGATACGTAAGCACGCCCATCATACTCATTAGCATACATAGATACTAGTCATGTTCACTGACACCCGTGTTTTGGTTTTGGATCTGTATTAACTTCGTGTTTTGGTTTTGGTTTTGCCAAAACCAGCCGCACGTGTTTTGGTTTTGGATCTGTATTTTTTTTTAAAAATTACAAAAAAATGCTAAAATCGCATATTTTGGCTCTTTATTGTCCCAATATTATTATTTACCACATTAACAATAATTTCCAGTAATTTCTAGTCAATTTTGAGCACCTCACAGGTAACAATATTATTTTCATACAGCTTAGGCCAAACACTGCAGCAAGCTGGCTTGTTACTTACGATTACTAAACAAAGCAGCGGCACAAAGACACACTGCAGTTTATAGCACATCTATGAAACATTGCCACACAGCAGTGGCAGAAAACAAATGTAGTGCAAGTACTATAAGCGTCAGTCTCACAAGGGATAAAATGATGCAGAGTAATGTTAAAAAAAAAAAAAGTTTCCCCAATAAACAGAAATATTAAACATGAATAAACAATAAATGATTAAACAATACATTTCTACACATAAAACAAACTAACATGTCCCTGTGTGTTTATTAAACTATTGTGGTGGCCACCGTGTACTAACTGAACCTAAGGATAATGTATAGTGTAAATGGGCCTGATCCATACCTATGCTTATGAGTGTATTTACGCCGTTTGTAAGCGTAAAATTGAAGAATTGTATACACTGCACATGCGTAAATATTTTCATATACGAACGAACTATTCATGGCTACGCTGAAGCGTAATTACACCCAGTTTACTAAAGGGTAGTATATGGCATATTCAGAGGGCGTTACTCCATATGGTAATGAGCCCTGGGGACGTGATTGCGTACTAATAGAAGATCCAAGGTTACGCAATGGTCTAGAAAATAGTAATTACGACCATTGTACTTAGAGTAGGATTTTGTCAGCATACAGACGAATGGCTACAATACCAACCAGCGTACATATGATTTGCAATGTATGCATGATGCAAGCGTGTCCTGTCATTAATCAGCTGCAGCAGCAGAACATGGTTGTCAATCATTTGTAGCAACCCTTTATAAGTTTGAAAATGTTAGCAGCAAGTTGTGACTGGTTTATCATAATAGATCTCAATTTTTGTTCTATATAAACCATATTATTTTTTTGCCATTTTGAAGGTAAGTTACTTTTTGCTTTTATATTGCTTATTTGTATTGTCGTTTCAAATATGTTGATGAAGTAACAATAAATATGATGCCTTATTTAATAATGATTGTTTCTTTTTGGTTCTTAAACATGTGTACTTGACAATTTGGTATTGTCCCTTTCAGGTTTTTTTTGTTTTGTTTTTAGCACATGCAATTAATTTAACACATGTAATATTAAGGATTGTAATTTTTTTTTTTAAGAGATGCAACGTAATGATGAATGTATTGTATTAAATTTTTCTTTTATATATTTGTGTGCTTGTTTTTTTTGTATGTGTGTGTTTTTTCTGTGTTTGTTTGTTTGGGAAAAGGTAAATAGGTCTCATTTTTTTTTATAATTTTCATCTAAAACAGGGGTCGGCAACCTATGGCTCACGAGCCAGATGTGGCTCTTCTGAGGACTGCATCTGCCTCGCGTAGCTACAGGGTTCACCACACTAGGTTTATTGAACACTGCAAAGCGTTCTAGTAAGAATACTTTTGGATGAGTCAACATACATAAGCCATTTATCCCAGTCCAGTGTGATTGCAAGGCATGCTGCCGGTGACACACTGCGTGATGAAAGTCTTGCAGGGTCTTGAAAGGGTCAACAAGAGGGGATGATTTATTCAAGTCTTTCATTGAATTTGCTAAATAAAAAAATCTACCAATGGATAAACTTATTTCGGTGTGTACTGATGGTGCTCCATGTATGGTGGGGAAAAACAAAGGATTTGTTGCGCTTCTTTGGGAACATGAAAATAGACCCATTCTAAGTTTTCATTGCATTCTACATCAGGAGGCGCTTTGTGCTGCAATGTGTGGCGAGCAGCTTGGTGAGGTGATGTCGCTGGTCATTTGGGTGGTCAACTTTAATGTTGCTCGAGCTCTAAATGATTGGCAGTTTAAAGCACTGCTGGATGAAGTTGGTAATAATTATCCCGGTCTGCTTTTGCACAGCAATGTGCGTTGCTTGTCAAGAGTGAAGCTGCTCAGCCATGTTGCGGCTTGTCTGAGCGAAATCCAGACTTTTCTTGAAATGAAAGACGTCAAGCATCCTGAGCTCGCTAAAACTGTGTGGCTCCAGAAGTTTTACTATCTCGTGTACATGACTTCTGAACCAACTCAATGTGAAAATGCAAGGCATTGGAAATATCCCTTCAGAAAAAGAAATAGGACTGCACAGGTATTGTGATATTATAAAGAAATATATAGGCGTGCTAGCATGAAGTCTCATTAATAGGTACACAGAGAAAATGGTATCACAAGAACTCCAAAGTGAGACCACTTAGCTGCACCGCAAAGTTTGCCAAATTCAAAAAACTAATCACCACAACTGATAAATGCAAAAAATGAACAAAATTTATTAAATACAAAAGGTTATTATTAAAATCAACAAACACCCTATGCGAAAATATGAAGATTTGCTGTACTCTCTATCATATACATTTATAGCTCCTACCAATCTGGTAGGAAATCGATAGGTCCAGAAATGGCAATAGGTATAATAAGGGATATGTTTAGATACACAATACAACTGCAATTAGTGCAATAAATAAGGCAACGGGATCAGGCAAATCCTCAGATTTATACTATCACAGCTAATATTCAATGAAAACTGCATATAGATATTAAATGTAGCCACATAGGAAGGCTAAATGTAACAATGATTGGTTACAGTATAAAGTATAAATCATGAATGATACAATTGTAGCTGGTTGGAACGCAAGTTAAGATAACAAGTGCTGCTAATAAGGCATACATTACAAACGTGTAAAATTCAAAGATGATAAAGCATATTGAAAAATGAGTATACACAAATAGAACATACATGAAAAAGACATATATGTAGACCTAAACTCAATCCGACGGCTATCCCTATGCCCGCATTAACGGCCTCACGGCCATGCTTCGCCCATTCCAGGGCTCGTATATATCCCTATACTAACTAAAATCATACCCAACTGGAGAGACTGACAGGGTCCCGGTGCACTCGGGAAATCCTTCGGTCCTCTACGTGCGTTTCGCACTGCTTCGTCAGGAGGGGTGGTGTAGAGAGGCGCAGTAAGTGAAGTATTTATGGCAAAGACAGCCAATCAATTCATGCCGCTGCATCTGATTGTCTTTAACGAATAAGAACAAACATGTAGAGTAAGACGAGACTATGAAAAAACAAATAAATAAATAAACAAAACTGTGCATAAGTTAATCGCTGCCTAATGATACAATATATGTTGTTAGAATAATAAACTAACAAAAATCCACATATACGGACATAGAATCTCCTACAGCATTAAAGATGGCATTTCAACTGCTGTAATGAAATGCACTGTCATAGAATACAAAAAGTTTTGAAAACAACAATAAAGGCCACCAATATGCAGCACAGCTTATGGATAATTGTATATTTCTTTTAAATGGCAAAAATATATTCACTATATAAAAAGTAAATGCGTTGACATAGAATACAATTTGATTTGAATACAATAAACAATAAACGCCAGCAAGAGGCAGCACAGCAGACACTTGATGCATTTTTTTCTTTCTTTAACTGGCATAAAATATTGAATATAGAAAAACACAATGTGCTGACATTGAATACAAATAGATTAGAAAACAATAAATGACAACAATAAATGACAACAATACAGACGTCACATTTTATTTAAAACAATATATTTTTTTTGTTAAAGATTTATTAATATTTTTTAATAGCTGTATTTTGAAATTATTATTTTTTTATTGGACTGAAAAACTACAACATGGAAGAGGGGTACACCAGTAGTAGAGGATGGCAGTTTTATAAAGTATGGCCAAAAAAATGCTCCAATGAGCATAAACAGCAAATAAGTGCTGAGAAAGATGGAATTGTCCTTGGACGCGCCGACCCACCCTTACATTACATCTAAAAAGGACAGTTTAACAAACCAAGGACTTCAGCGACAAGGACTGCCATTTTTGTGGCTGAAGTTGGTTGAAGTTGGTTTGTTTGGGCCCCCACAAAAGAAGGTACAAATGGCCATAAGGCAGCTAATCTAACAGTGCTAGAATAAACAATGTTATGGTTAGCGCTACTAGTAATGGACAGAAATAGAGGAGCAATAAAACCTCTATATATTAAATAATAAGATACAATTTAAGTTAAATGCGTGGTGCATTGCTCACAGGTCAGGAAGTATGGTGGTGATCTACCAAACAATGAACAATGCAAGAAAAGAAATATAGACTGTGCCCTATACACCAAGAAATTATCAAATATAAAATGTACTATTCATAAGCAGTTTACCATGATCTTAAAAAACTAATATTATTTCATATAACTAGCAAAAATAACAAATGTAAACTGTTAATAGATCTATGCCGGTCAATAAGCAAAATACATAGATGGATCAACAATAATTATGCAGCTGTAGTAATGTGGAATTTTACGATTTGTTTAAATTTGTTTTTAAGAGCTGGATCCTGAAATTATTAATTTTTTTTAACCTTACAACGGTCACATGGAGGAGCGGCACTGCAGTGGTAGAGAATGGCAAATGGAAATGGAAAACTGACATTCTCTACCACTGCAGTGTCGCCAAAAAATGGCCAAAAAAAGGTATGGGCAAAATAATACTCCAATAAGCATAAACGGCAAATAAGTGCTGAGATAGATGGAATTGTCCTTGGACCCGCCGACTCACCCTTACATTACATCTAAAAAGGACAGTTTAACAAATCAAGGACTTCAGCGACAAGGACTGCCATTATTGTGGCTGAAGTTCTTGGTTTGTTTGGGTCCCCACAAAAGAATCTACAAATTTTTATAAGACAACTGCTGTAAATGTGGAATGGCCTTCATTAAGGTACCTGAAAACACAGACTCCTGCACCTCGGTCAGGCACAGCTGATAAAAATATGGGAAAAATGAAAAATTTAAAATATATAAAAAATATGGTTAAAAAAATCAATGTGATAAATCCTAGGTACAAAAGCCTTATAATATTCAATCATTACCACAGACTTTACATTCAATAGAAGATTGAACAGGTGTAGACTTTATCAAGCTGAAACGAAACTAATAGTGCAGTCCACTCCATCTAAAGTTTCAAAATTTCGTCATCAATACCCTCATCCTCACCCTCATCAGTGTGTACATCATCCTCACACAATATTAATTCATCCCTGCTGGAATCCACCATTACAGAAGACTCTGTAGTTTTATGTAATTGTTGTTGGTAAAGGCCTTCCTCATGTAGTTTATAGTTCATTTTTATGAACATCATTTTTTCTACATTTTTAGGAAGCAGCCTCCTAAGCCGATCGCTGACAAGGTTCCCGGCTGTGCTGAAAACTCTTTCTGAGTACACACTGGAGGGTGGGCAACTTAGGTATTGCAAAGGGAGTTTGTACATGGGTCTCCAAATTACCTTTTTTTCCTCCCAGTACTTTAAGGGACTGTCTGACATGTCAAGGTGTACAGAGTCATTAAAATAATCCTCCACCATTCTTTGGATGTTAATAGAAGGGTCAGGTGGACTTAGGGTTGAGGTGTCGCAAATTTTGGGTAATTCTTTTAGACCAGACAAGATGTCAAAAATTTGTGCTGACTTATCTGCATCACTGGGTCTCTTAGGAAAGATACGTTTTTTCCTAGCAGCAGCTGGAGAAAGTGAAGGAGATGTCGTCGTGTCATGTACAACTTGAGCTGTCAACTTGCTCACCAGGAGCTCATTGCATCTCTTCAGATCTAGGTCATCTGGAAAGAAAGATAACACATAGCTCTTAAACCTAGGATCCAGCACTGTCGCCAAAATGTAGTCATCAGATTTCAAGATGTTGACAACTCTTGGATCCTGGTGAAGCGAATTCAGTACTTGATCTACAAGACCGACGTACTTAGCAGAATGGCTTTGTTTCAGCTCCTCCTTCACTTTCTCAAGCTGCTTTTCCAAAAGTCTAATAAGGGGAATTACTTGGCTCAAGCTAGCAGTGTCTGAACTGACTTCACTGGTGAGTACTTCAAATGGTTTCAGCACTTTGCACAACACCGAAAGCATTCTCCACTGCGCTTGAATAAAATACATTCCCCCTCCTTTCCCAATGTCATGGGTAGTGGAGTAAGCATGGATGGCTTTTTGCTGTTTCTCCATCCTTTGAAGCATATAAAGGGTGGAATTCCACCTTGTTACCACCTCTTGCTTCAGTTGGTGTCAGGGCAAATTTAATTCTTCCTGTAGCTGATGCAATCTCCTACATGCTGTGGCAGAATGTCTAAAATGTCCTGAAATTTTTCGGGCTACAGACAGCATCTCCTGGACATCCCTGTCCTTTCTTAAAAAGTTTTTTACCACCGAGTTAATAGTGTGAGCAAAACAGGGAATGTGATGGAATTCACCCCGCTGTAATGCTTTCACTATATTGGTGGCGTTGTCAGAAATGACAAATCCTGAGGAGAGTCCAAGCGGAATAAGCCATGTCGCAATGACATCCCTTTTTCAGAAACATTTCAGAGTCATCTGGTGTTATTTTTTTTTTTGCTCAAATTGAAGTACTAGCGATTGTATCATGATTGGGAGGCAGGAGTGAGGAAGGATCAGATAGCACTCGGGATTGGAGGGTTACCCAGAAGTGTTCTATTTTCGTACCACGGAGTAGCACGAAAACAGGAGTGTATCTGCGCCTGGGTTTGCAAAGGGAGTGTTAAGATATATCTTTCCCAGGTATGAAATAGCGCCTTGACAGATTTTTCATTTTATAAGGGTGGCCTCCAGCCATTCCATCCTGAACAAATACAATAGTTTTTCTCTGAATAAAGGAACATTTGGGGGTCTATCTTGTACCCAAGTCTGCAGAATACACTTCTGGGCCACTGCTGCGATGATAGTGAGCATTCGCTTGGTGGCTTTTGGGACTTTTAGAGTATGGTCCAAATGTCCCAGGACTGCCCATTCTGGGGTAAGGTGTATAGCGTCTACAAGGTGTGCAGATGAGAAAACTTTAATTTGGTTCCAGAATCTCCTAATATGTGAGCAGTCCCATAGACAGTGGAACAAGGTAGCCCTCGGGGTTCCACATTTAGGACATGTATATGTATCAAACAGACCCATTTCAAATCTCCTATCTGGGGAAATGTAACCTCTACAATAGATATTTAGAGTCATTTCGCGGTATGTGCTTGCCTTGAGGACCTCATGAGAATAAGCTATTGTTTTCATAAGATAATCAACTTCCAGGTGGAGAAAAATGGTTAACCAATAAGAAAGGCCTGTCCTAATTTTCGTGTGATCCATGGTGTCACGTAGTATGTGATAGTGTAAAGATATTGTCCCTTTCTCATGTGGCGGATTCATTAGCAGTCTGTCAAGGTCGTTCCGCCAGTCTATATCCCTCAACTCTCGAATAACAGACTGTGCATAGTGTAGTGCTTGGTGAAGCGTAAACGTATGGGTAGATGGAATATTATGCGTTTCTTGTATTTGAGATATAGATAAAAGTGAGCTCCTATGTGGTATAGTTAAGTCCCGGATATTAGCGATTTTTTTTGTGACCCATCTATCAAATGGATAGGCTGCTTCACCATGTTGGAAGTCAGGCTTTTTCAGAAGGGGAAGAAAAATAGAGTATTTGCTGTTTAAACCTTTGGCCTTTTGTGATTCTTTTCCAGGTGGACCAAACTGACATTAATAGGGGATTATTCTGAGTGTCTTGGGTTAAATCGACCCGCGAGCAGTGGAGAAAGGAAGCTAGAGAAACAGTGGGAAGGAATGATTGTTCAAAAGGTGTATTGGAGTAGCGTTCGGTATTATGCAACCAATCTCTAATGAATCTAATATTACTTGCATAATTGTAAAGTTTCAAATTTGGAAAATTAATCCCGCCATTAGTCCGATGTGCTGAAGTTTAAGGAGGGCTATTCGAGGACGTTTACCTTGCCAGATACAATTACGAAAGGCTTTATTAAGTACGCGTTCGTCTGTAAGAGTGAGAGTTATAGGTAACATTTGCAGAGGATATAGTAGTTTAGGGAATAGGATCATTTTTATGAGGTTCGAACGTCCTGAATAGGAGAGTGGTAAGTTCCGCCAGTTGGACATGGTTGTGCAAACTACTGTAATTAAGTTGCGCATGTTAGCAGAATATAGGTTGTAAAGAATTTTTAGGAAGAGTTCAAGATATACCAATGAGTGTTTGGCCCAACTGATGTGAAATTGGTTATGCCAAACAGGGCGATCTCCCCGGCCTAGCCATAAAGCAATGGATTTAGAGGAATAAATGGTAAAGCCTGAGACTTTTCCAAAATCATGTATGATATCTAAAATTGCATGAAGAGAGCTCACCGGGTTAAGTAATAGATCGTCTGCAAAGGCCGTTATTTTGACTGTTTTACGGCCAATAGTGATGCCCTTGAAGCTTGGAGAATCTTGCAATAACCTTAGCAGAGGATCAAGAGCCAAATTGAATAGGAGGGGGGAAAGTGGGCAGCCCTGTCTTGTACCTCTTGTCATTATCATTGGGTCACTTCTGCATCCATTCACTATGAGATTGGTGCTGGGGGACAAATATATATAATCAATAAATTTAGCAAAGGCATTACCGAAGTTTCTATACGTCAACATTTCTTGTAGATGGGGCCATGATACTTGGTCAAATGCTTTCTCAGCGTCTAGGCTAAGTAGCATTGTGGGGGGCCTATACGGCGTTGTGGTGGCAGAGGCCACTATGGCAGCCACTGCTGTACGTATCGCTTTGACAGAATGCCTGCCATGGTTAAATCCCATCTGGTGAGGGATTAGAAGTGTGGGGAGAATGGATTGCAGTCTATCCGCCATAATTTTGGCTAATATTTTGAAATCCTGATTTAGGAGAGTGATGGGCCTATAAGAAGTGACCAATTCAGCAGGTTTATTTGGTTTTAAAAGTAGGATAGTATGCGCTTGGTTAAAGGAGGGATAGGGAGGATGTTCAGTGTGTAATGTGTTAAATAGGCGATTGAGAGTTGGAAGTATTGTGGGTTTCAGAATTTTGTAAAATTCTGCCGTAAAACCATCAGGACCTGGAGATTTATTGTTTTGAAGCGTTGTGATGGTTTTAACTATTTCAGTTTCCGTGATTTTTGAATTTTAAAATTCCTTTTGAACCTCCGTTAGTTTAGGCAAATGTATTTTATCTAGCAGAGATTTGCGCAATGTCTGAAGGTTTGGGGTAGCTGTATAAAGTTTGTATAGTAGTGGTGAAATGCTTGAAATGATTGAATGTCCTTTAAGGAGGTGCTAGACGACTGTAAGACTGGGTCTGTAATTTTTAAAATATCATGGTGCTTACGATGTAGTTTAACCATATTGGCAAGTAGTTTACCGGGCTTATTCCCCCACCTGAAAAATTTGCTTTTGGAGTAATCTTGACCCAATTGAGCTTGGGATAGCAGCAAGCTCTCAAGAAGTTGTCTAGAGATTTGGTAGGTTCGCATAGTGTCGTCAGTAGGGTTGGAGGAGTAGTTGGCAAAAGTGGCTGCTACTTCAGAATATAGTTTGGTATAAGCTTCCCGAAAAGCTAGTTTTTTCTGACCCTGGTATGAGATGATATGGCCTCGTAGAACTGCCTTTGCAGCTTCCCAGAACAAAATGGAATTATCTTTATGTATACCATTATTATGTTCATAATCCCGCCATCTGTTGTTTAAGAAAGTTTTAAAATCATCTGAGGTGTACAGGTGGGACGGGAAGCGCCATAACCTATCCCGGGAGATCAGCCGGCTAGGGGTAAAGGCTAAGGAGATAGGCGCATGATCCGATATAAGTATATTATGAATAGCTGTGGAGATGATCCTAGGAAATAGATTATTACTTGCAAGAATATAGTCTATTCGGGAGAAGGACTTGTGGACTGCAGAATGAAATGTGAAACTGTGGTCTGTAGGATTGCAAATTCTCCATGGGTCCGAAACGTGATGTGTGTTTTTAAGATATTGTAAGTGATTATGGCTTTGATTTGTGTGGGAGGGAGCGGAAGGGGACCTGTCCATGGCCGGATCGTCCACTGAATTGAAATCCCCAGCTATGATAATATTGGGGTTATCATGCTGCAATAAAAGTGAAGAGATGACAAGGAAAAAGTCCTGTGTTGTTAAGTTTGGGGCATAAACGTTTAAGAAAGTAAATTTTTCCAACCCGATGAGCACCTCCAGTAGCAAGAATCTACCTTGAGGGTCTTTAATAGTTGCCAGTATTTCATATTGTAGATTTTTGCGGAATATTATAGCTACCCCTTTAGTTTTGTTAGTGGAGTTGGCCGTTATGCATTCTGCCACCCAAGGACCTTTTAGTGTGTTTTCGCTTTGAGACCAGTGGGTTTCCTGCAGAAAGGTTACGTCAGGGGATAAGGATTTTAAGTGTGCTTGTACTCTGCGCCGCTTAATCGGGGAGTTAAGACCTCCCACGTTCCAGGAGACTAGCTTAATCTTTGGCATGGAACTGTTAATGAATGATGGTGTTGGGGGTGGGGACTGCATATTAAGGCTGGCCATGGTATCGGGTGAGTATGATAGTAACTGCTGTTATGGACATTATTACCAACTGATGATATCTGAGAGAATATCTAATGGAAACACCAGGTGACTCAATGCCTGCAAACATGAATGTTAATATATTTTGTAAGTAGTACACAATGCTCTTATCTCCACATTTTCTAAAATTTTCCTCTAAGGTTAATATAGTATCCTTGGTATAGGATACCAGAAGAGAACACGCAAAGATATAAACAAACAAAAAAAAACAGCCATAAGGGCAACATTGAAACATTATAATAGAGAAACCAAGTAGTAGGAACTAATGTGGTGACCTGGAAGGGCCAGAGTTAGAGTGAGAAGGGCCACTGCTCTCGAAATCGAAATGGGCAACAAACTCCCTAGCTTTGTTAGCGTCATTAAAGATATGGACTTGGCCATTGTGTGTTATTCTGAGGTGGGCTGGGAAGGCCAGAGTAAATTTAAAATGATTCTCACGTAACGCTGAACAAATAGGGGCAAACGCACGTCTTTTTTGAGAAACATTGTAAGAAAAATCTTGGAAAATTAGGATTTTCGTGTTATTGATTTTAAACTCTTTGAGACCACGATAAGTGCGAATAATTGTTTCCTTGTCCCTATAATTGAGATATTTTGCAATAACCGCACATGGCCTGTCACTCGCATTTTTGCGCTCCGGTCCTAGCCTGTGGGCTCTTTCAATGACCATGGAATGCATTTGGGATGACAGGCCAAGGGCTGCAGTTAGCTTGGATTGCAGGAAATCAATTAACTCAGAATTTTTAATTGTTTCTGGGGTACCAAGGAATCGGAGGTTATTCCTCCTATTCCGGTTCTCCAAGTCATCGATCTTATCCTCCATTTCTTTTAACCGTGCATTTTGAATAAGAGCAGTATTTTGTAAAGCTAAATGGGCATCATCGATATCACTGACTCTTTGTTCCAGCGTTACTATGCGTTTTGAATTTGATTCCATTGCCGCATTAAAACTAGATTGAAGTGCTTCGAATTTAGTATCTAAGGCTGGCAGCAATTTTTGTTCCATTAAAGGAAATAGGTGAATGGATAATTCTCTTGATGTGTCAGCCAAGGACAGTGAGGCGCTTGGGGCCGATATGGGATTTTGAGAACCAGGGGAAAGGTTTGGGGGTTGTGGTGAGGGAGGATTAGTTTTGCTGGAGGCTGCAGTGGTTTGGGTATTGCGGGGTTTACCCATTTTTGCGTCTTCTGGATTCCCCAAATATCTTCTCATACCTTAGATAGAAGGACAACAGGAGCTGGCAAGTTGGTAGATAAGGAACGTATGCCAGAAAGCAGCGTACAGCACTATACCGGGGTAGTAGTAGAGAAGATATGCAAAACAGGTATGTAGAGTAGCACTATTCAAGGGTAGACTAAAACCAGTGGTCCTTTTAAATGCGGATATGGAAGGTCACCAATCAAAAGAAACTAAAGACTTACATTATAGCATTTTGATATACAAGAAGAAATACAATAATATAACATGCAATGGCACAATACACAGCAAAACAGAGATAAATGTGAACCTGATACAGCCATAAAGGTCAGAGTTTCTGTCACCCAGGTGGGAAACTAAGCTGCTTTTGATCACTTCAGCTGTTAAGGCAGGAAGAGATGCCTTGGAGCTCCGGGAAGGGGAAGACAGAGACCAAAAGGAATCACAAGGTGAATATGGACCGTGGCTATAATTTGGCGAAGCAAGGTACAGTTCAGCAGAATTATAGGAGATATAGAGTAGGATCCGCCATATGACTGACCTCCAAAGCAAAGTAGGCTTGGACAATGTAATATATTACAAGGAGTAGTGTCTTGCTCTAGAGAGTCAGAACAGATGCTGATGCTTTGAACTTCTAGAAGGATGGAGGCAGCTCAATCAGTGTGGGGGTGCCTGATAGGGTCCTTGCTCTGTGGGGCAGCAGCGGCAGAAATATAGATATAAGGATATAAAGATATTTTTCCTGAGCCGCGGCGGTCAAAAAGCCTTCCAGGCGTTATGATGCCCACCAACGCTGGGTAATTAGGCCGCCTGTAGAGTAAAGCCACATGCGCCCTCCGGCAAAATGGCCTCTTTTCGCGCCCTTTGTGGGCTGCAGTGTGCGGGCTGGTCAGGGCTGCCGCTTACCGAGGGTAACAGGTAGGTGCCACTGCTGGATCAAGCGAGGGTATAGCGGGCCGTCCGGATAGTCCGCAGGACCGGAGTTAATTGCAGGCGTCAGTCACGTCAGCCGCCAACACTATTCACCAGGCCTCAGGATACCCGATGCCGTCTCTCCTCGCAGAAGCCGCCAAGGTCTTGGGCTGGAAAAACTCCTCCGGCCACTATCCGCTTCCGGCTCTGGGGATGACACCGGTGTCTCAGGAGTCGGGAAACGCGGTGCACGCTCCTTACAGCGTTCCGGAAGATGGCTGCCGGTCCACAGCTGGGAGCTTAAGGTATGCTTGCCTCGCCAGGGGGTGTCCACATGGCCCGGTCCATGGGAAACAGTCCGCTGGTGCCCAGGTCCAAAAGGGCCGGAGGATCAATTAGGCCCGTGTCGCCAATATGGCCGCCCTTCGCGCCTTTTCCTAGGCTGGACTTTCGGTGGAGGTTTTTCTTGCAGGGAGCCGAGATAGAAGAGAAACCTTGCCTGCACCTTATCCTCCAGATATTCCCCCGCCTAGTATACCACAAATTCCTGCATTTAAGTGCCGATATCAGCTGGTTGGCACTGCGGGGAGAGGAGCTCTATTAAAAACGCGGCCACCTCGAGCGGTCCGCCCACCGGAAGTCCCCCCTTAGTTTTTCTAACAGGTGGTCAGCAGTATGCCTCTTATTGAAGCCGGTGATACACAGAGTAGCCTGTCTCAGAAAGATCTGGTGTTTGTTAGATCCTGTTGCTGCTGCCAAAGGTGATTTACCTACCCAGTGGGCTGTCACAGTCATATAATCCTTGGTTTGCCCAGTTCCGCTTGTCCACATATCTGTGGTTAAGTGTACATTTTGAATAATTGAATTTTTAAGGGGCAAATTTAGTTTTTTATTTTACTTGCTGGTATAGGTTTTGAATTGCTTGTATAGTAAAATGGTGTCGAGATGGAATTTGGTAACGGGGACACAGGACCTCAATTAACTGTCTAAAACCTGCTGCATTAATAGCAGATATTGGACGCAAATCTAATACAAGCATAGTTGCCATGGCGCCTGTGATCCGCTGTGCAACTGGGTGACAACTGTCATACTTGCTTCCTCTTGCAAAAGATTGTTTAACAGTCAATTGTCGTTTTAAACTACTCGTAATCTTCTTTTCTTTCTGGCATGAAGATCCACCCTCGGCAGCAGAAGTGGCAGCAGGACTAACACTCAAGGATTGTTCTGATGAATCCTGGATAAAGTAGCCATCCAGCCTTTGCAACTTAGATGCAGGACTAACGAACAGTGGTGAGGATATTGATGATGTAGGTGTTGTACATTGCATATGCTGGGATGTAGAGGAGAAAAGCGAGCTACCTGATGCTGGACTGCTTGTTGGTTTTTTTTTGGCGGCAGATTCTGGCTTACCCAAAAGCTTGCCATGAACTCGCTTTAAATGGCGTAACATGGATGAGGTTCCTAGGTGGTTACGGTCTCTACCTCTACTGACTATGGCTTTACTGGCTTTACAAATGGCTAAACAAATGTTATCAGGATTAGGGTAAAAATAATTCCACACGTAAGAGGTGGATTTTTTTGTCTTATACCCAGGCATGACAATGGCCTTCTTCTTAGCACCAGCAAACACTGTTTCCACAGATGACTGACTTATACAAGAAACATCCTTATCATCAATATCCTCATTACTGCCGTCCTCAGATACACAAATATCCCCCTCATCCTGTTGCAGTTTGGATGTGTTATCCTCAATTTCCATATCACCAGCTATACTACAAACATCAGGCTCAAACATGGCACTTGTGGATGGACTCTCAATGACATTTCTGAACAAACAATTTGTTGTACTGATTGACTAGTTTTTTCCAGCACACATTTTACACATTGAACATCTTTTGTACAGTCAGAATGACAAGGTGATGAATTGTCATTAGAGACAGAGGATGTCTCACTGACATCTGCTGAATTTCTGTCAGCCATAAATGAGGGCAAAGGCCTGAATCTTTGCCACTACGGGTGTAAAATGGCATGGCTGCAATTTTTTGTTTTTCTTCAGTAAACTTTGTCCTTACAGATTTTTTTTTTTTCAATATATTTTTATTGGAAGATTCAATAAAGCATACAATAGACAATTCACATACAGAAGCTAAGACATTATACATGTATGTCTCCGATATGTAGCTTATGACCTTATAACGTCTTCCAATTAATTTTTTACTTAAAGATTATGAAACAAAGAAATAAACTAAAATAAAGATAGTAAAGAGAGAAAACGTAAGACGGGTGGCAAACCGTCCATATAGAGATCATATAGGAGAAAGATTATAGATGGAGAGATAGAAAGGAAGAGGGGAAGTCCAGGGAAGACTCATTCAGGCCTGACTAAAGAAAGCGGGAATTGAGGCCCCAAAGTGAGATGCCCACGGTTCCCATATCTTGTAAAAAGATTTAACTTTGTCATGTAGTATACACGACATAAATTCCATTCTATACACGTACCAAACTTTGTCAAATACATTCTGCAATGTAGGCACTTTCGTCTGACGCCACAATGAAGCCAGCAAACAAGTAACCGCCGATGTAAGATGAAGAAATAACTTATTCTGGCATTTCGTCACTCCAGGAACATCCAGTGGAAGTAAAAAATATTGCGGAAGAAACGGAATATTAATTTAAAGTAATGTAGATATGAATTCATGTATCTGAACCCAGAGTGCTCTGATCTTGGGGCACAACCACCAGATATGGATATACGTTCCAGTATCCTTCTCGCATCTCCAGCACGTATCCGAGACTGGGGAAGAAAACTTAGCCAGCCTGACAGGTACCAGATGCCATCTGAGTAGCAATTTATACCTATTTTCTTTTATGCGGGTACAAATAGAAGTGGATGCTATGGCCTCCCTAATTCTCTCCCATTCCTCCGGATCCAACAGACACCCGAAATCTCTATCCCAAGCCAATTCATGTGTATCCTGATCCTCCGTTATACTTGGAGTCATCGAATATAATTCCGAGATAAGACCCCGGAAAGTAGAGCGCTTCCTACACAAGGTATTGAACTGTGAAAAGTTACGGTTTGTCATAACCGTTTTAATCGATGAATAGAAGTGCCTAAATTGTAGATACTGGAAAAAGCATTGGTGCGGGATCCCGAGAGTTTCCCTAAGCTCAGAAAAGGACGGGAAAATGGGGCCCTTGATTAGGTCATTTAAATATTGTATTCCCTGGGCTATCCAGAATCCAAATGCCGCAGGGTTGCATCCAGGGAGGAAATCAGGGTTATTGTATAGAGGTATAAGAGGGCTAGGCAAAACAGAGAGTTGGTAACGACGTCGTACATTATCCCAGAGGGTCATATAGTGGTTAATAATCGGGTGATGAGAAATCTCAGAAGGGCGTGCCGATCTAGGTAACCAGAGTACTGAGGCCATAGAGGTCACCCCAATACATTGTGCTTCCATATGTGGCCATATTCGGTTAGTGAGTGGTGAGTTCCATAGTACGCACTGGGCCAAGTGAGCTGCTATATAGTAACGTCGAAAATCTGGCAAGCCTAGACCTCCTCCCCTGGTCGCTCTATGCATCACTTTCAAGCGAACCCTCGGTCGTTTGCACTGCCACACAAATCTAGTAATATGAAAATGTAATGATTTGAAGACCTGTAAAGGGACTCGGACCGGGAGGGCCTGAAATACATACAGCAACCTAGGTAAGATATTCATTTTGATAGATACGATACGACCAATCCACGAAATCATCAATGGATCCCATCGTTCCAGGTCTTTTTTAATCTGGGTGAGGATTGGTGGGTAATTGGCCTGATAAAGCTGGTTATACTGTTTGGTTAAATAGATCCCCAGATATTTAATTTTCTTCCGCCCCGAAACAAATGGAAAAAAACATTCCAGGTGCTGACACATATCAGGGGTTAAGTAAAAATCTAAAACCTCTGTTTTGTGGGGGTTGATTTTGTAACCAGAGTAATTACCATATTCCTCTATTTCCTTCAACACCGCCGGCAGAGAGGAGGAAGGATCACGTATAAATAATAAAACATCATCAGCATATAACATAACCTTATAGGCCGATGGACCCACCAATATCCTGTGGATATTTGAGTTTGATCTAATGCGTACTGCTAAGGGCTCAATTATCATTGCAAAAATTAGGGGAGATAACTGACAGCCCTGCCTTGTTCCATTGGTAATTGCCAAAGGGGTAGAAGATATCCCATTTACCGTGACAGTAGCAGATGGGGAGTCATATAGTGCCAGTACCCCTTGTAAAAAGCGACCCGAGAAGTACTCCACGTAGAAAAGGCCAGGACACTCGGTCAAAGGCCTGCTCGGCGTCCAAGGCCATAAGCAGTGCAGGGGACTTTTGGTCCTGAATAACGTGAATCAAGTCCACGGCCCGTCTGGTATTGTCCAATGCCTGCCGCCCCAGTATGAACCCAGTCTGGTCAGGGTGAATCAAATGTGGAAGAAAGGGGGTTAGACGCAAGGCCAAAACCTTAGTGAAAATTCTCAAATCCACATTTAATAATGAAATGGGTCTGTAATTACTACACAATGTGGGATCTTTGCCCTCCTTGGGGAGCACAATAATATTTGCTAGAGTAGATTCCCTGGGAAATCGAGAGCCATCTAAAATTGCATTAAAATAGTCTACCAAAAAGGGGGCTAAAGTGGAAGCATATTTCTTATAATAATTGGTAGTGAAGCCGTCAGGGCCTGGGGCTGAAGAAGCTCGTAGGGATTCAATGGCACCTAACAATTCATCCGTCGTAATTTCCTTATTAAGGGCTTACAGATTTTTTTTTATTAAGAGAAATAAAAGCTGTTTTTTGGGGTTTCAGTTTCCTAAACACACTGTGCACTTGAGCTTTACGAGATGACAATAAAGGGCTAGAATCATCAGGACCGGTAAGCAAAGCTGATTGCTGTTCCTGCATTTTGTTTGACTGATCATCAATCCAAGTTTAACAACTAATGAAAATACTGCTTTTAGAAGGAAATGAAGTCCTAAATCCAAGTATAATAACTGATGAAAAAACCTCTTTATGTAGGAAATAAGGTTAAATATTTTTACAAACAACACAATGGGGCAGATCCAGAACTACGTTTTTTTTGCGATTTTACGCGTGGCGGAGACGTAAATTCGCAGATTTGTACGCACTGCGCATGCGCACCATAGAAAATACGCACATTCACGTAGCGTAATTTAGGACGTATGGGTGATTCACGTATGTCTCACGTAAATACTTACGTGTGGGCGTGCCAAATTT
>WWET01000557.1:538357-560444 GCA_011038615.1 Limnodynastes dumerilii | reverse complement strand
GATGGGAGGCTATTCCACTTATCTATCACCCTTTCAGTGAAGTAATCTTTCCGCACATTTCCTCTGAATTTACCACCCTCCAGTTTATATTCATGCCTTTGTGTTCTATTACACCTCTTCCTTTAAAAAATGTTACCCTCCCCTAGCCATTCACAACCCTTGATATGTTTGAAAGCTGCTATCATATATGGCTCCAAGCTATACATGTTTAGTTCCTCTAGTCTTTCTTGGTATTATTTGTAACACATGCCATGGACCATTTTAGTTGCTATTCTTTGCACAGTTATGGCAGTTATGTGTATGAGAGAAAGAGAGGGCAGTTGTGTGTGTGTGTGTGTGTGTTTACCATAAATTATTTAGCCTAGGACAGCTGAGACCCTTACGGGCCCTGCAAATAGGTACATACATGATTTGCCTCCACTTTCCTGTGTTAATGGCTTTTAGCGTTTGTATGAGTGGTAGGTGGTTCATTGTGCAGAGATACTATGGGGGCTAACTATAGTTCCTCCACACACTGGATCGCCAATGTTGATGCCAATTCTTCCTGTTGTCCCGCGCTGGGTCCAGGTCTTCCTCCAATGCTACAGCGGTGTCCTCTGCTGACACTCTCACAACTGCTATTAGCCTGTCACACAACCTACAATCCCTTTTCACGGCCTGAGATCTGGGATTTCCAAGATAATAATCAATTTTTTTTAACATAACATGGTTTTTGTTTTTTGTTTTTCATTGTTATTGTTTTTACCCTTTTTAGACTTTAAAAACAGCTTTTACTTGAAATAACCCCTACAACTTTTTGTCTGTACCATCTATTGTCTATATTGTCTATTTTTCCATATTGCTAAATTTTTTCAGGGCAGTCACTAGCCACAGGTTAAAGCCTTCCATAATCTACTGACATTGGTTTCTAAAAAGTAGATGCTGGAAAACACATACAAGGAGTGACTGCTTCAGGATCAGTGGTGGCCAATAGGTTTTTTGAGGATTGGGACATGAGATCATGTTTAAAGGAAGAGGGGAAGATTTCATGCATGTCACATGATCAATCATTTATACAGTGAATTGGCCTTTTCCTTGCTTCTACTAACTTACTTCACTTACTTCAGGGTTGCTGAACTTTTAAGGTTTCCCTCTGGGAGATCCCGGAGGGAAGCCATTGATGCCTACAAGGGGTGGGGCTTAATGATGTGGTTTATACAAATCGTGTCATTAAGCTCCGTCCCTGTCATTCACTATTGTGATCTATAGTGTTCTAGGGGGTGGACGGGGCTGGATGACATCATCAAGTCCCGCCCATCCCTAGTATCACTAGGGATTACAATAGAGTTTAATTGGGTGTCGGGGCATGTGGGAGATTTGCTGGCTCTCCCAGTATACCGGGAGAAATGCCCAAATTTCAGGAGTCTCCCGGATATTCCAGGAGAGTCGGCAACCCTGACTTACTTCCACATTCCTACTATTATTTATCTTTCTGAATCAAACAAAACATTCAATAGGGTTGTATAGATTATTAAACTGCCACCCTGCCTGCTACTGCTGTGCCACACTATGTTTCATGAATGTGCTATATTTTTTTAAACTACAATATGTTTGTGCTCTGTCACTTACTTTAGTCGTTGCAGCCTTTAACCAATACTGTTGAAAATAATATTGTAAGGTGGTCCAATTTGACTGGAAATTTCTGAAAATAAGTTTTAATGATGTTAATAATAATGTAGGAAAAAAATGCATACAAATGACATGATTTTAGCTGATCTTATCATTTCTTCTAAAAATACAATGAAAACTAAAACATTTCATTATATTTATATTATTTTTTGATAAAAATATTTGGGGCAGCACCTTATGCCACTAGTACAGAAAAATACATGCATACACTAAATATTAATAATGACTATTCAAAATATTCAGTGCTAACAATGTATTATATACATGCAAGTAAACATACATAATGATCAAATCTATATATTTTTTTAAATATAATGTATTTGAAACCATTCCTGGCTGTCAACAAGGCAGTCTACAAACTGAGAAGCCATTTGACAGGTGACAATTTAAAGAAACTGACAAATTTATACTGTAAGTCAGTGATCCGTTTACCTCCCTTATTATTAATTATTGAACCAGATATTCTTGGAACAAAATGCTGCGTGATGTCATCATACTGTGCCATATGTGATCATGCTTTATTGATGCTTAATTGAACAATTGAGCAATTACAAGTCACATTTTAGCAAAAGCACTATGTAATGGTATAGAAATGTCTGTTAGTTCCACATGAATTGTTTCAGCTGAATGCTGAATAAAAGCGATTTTCCAAAACTTACTTAGCACTCCAGGCAACTGTCCAAATGTTTGTATTTAACTTGCCTGCTGTCCAAAAGCTTATATGCAAAGCAGGATATCCGCATCTATCATTTCTAAAATTGTAACAATTTTTATTTAAAAAACACATACCTTAGATATATAGTATATTATCAACCTATATGAAATGTATTCAAAATATACAAGAAGATATAAAACACACAAACGCAACAATAGCTTGTAATATGAATGTTTTATGTGGCTATTTACATAGAAACAGAGGAATTGTAAAGCTTCAGTGGAGTGTCCCACAGCCTCCTCGCTGGTTTAACTCTGTAAATAAAGCCAAGTAATTTGCACACAAAAACAATAAAACAGGTGCACATGGATGATAATTTTGCCCAATCAGACAAGACTACAAAATACTAAAAACAAGGACAACAAAGCACAAGCCAAATATATACTGAGGTATACTCTCATAAAGGCTGCAATTGAATATTTATTACATTAATTCATTGTTTTCCAACACAGAGGTTTAAAGTTTGCGACATGTATTAATCATTTTGACAAAAATATTGTCCACTAGAAAGATATGAGCAACAGTTTGCAATTTGATATTAAATGTGTATTGCTCAAAATGCATACTGAAAAAGTCATTTCTGAAACAGAAATTCTGAAACATAGAAAGTGATGGCAGATAAGAGCCACGTGGCCCATCCAGTCTGCCCAGTTGTTTATTTAAATAGGCACCCTAGACCCTATTTACCCTCAATTAAGTTTAAGATTTAGGATATTCTTATATTTATCCCAAGCATGTTTAAACTGTTCTACTGTGTTAGCCTCAACCACCTCAGATGGGAGGCTATTCCACTTATCTATCACCATTTCAGTGAAATATTTTTTTACACCTTTCCTCTGATTCTACCACCCTCCAGTTTATATTCATGCCCTCATGTTATATTATGCCTCTTCCTTTGAAATATGCCACCATAGCCGGTCACAACCTTTGATATATATGAAAGCTGCTATCATATCCCCCATCTCCCATCTCTCTGTTTAGTTTCTCTAGTCTTTCTTGGTATGTTTTGTGACACAGGCCATGGACCATTTTAGTTGCTCTTCTTTGCACAGTCTCTAATGTATTTATGTCTTTCTGGAGATATGGGGCCGGATTCACAAATCCGTAATATTTTACATACGTGCCTAATTTTGCGATTCTAGCTACTACGCACGCGTAGTAACTATCTATGTAGCGTTTCATTACGTAGATTGCATACATGCAGTCTTTAAAGGGCTTTAAAATGCGTAGTAGCTAGAATAAAAAAAATTAGGCACGTATGTAAAAAATTACGGTTTTATGAATCCGTAACTGAACTGAACACAGTATTCTAGGTGAGATCGTACCAACAATCTATAAAGGAGAATCACCACTTCTCTCTTTCTGCTACTAATTCCTCTCCCTATGCAACCAAGCATCTGACTTACCTTTCTCATTGCTTTGTTACATTGCTTGGCTACCTTTTTACATCATGGATGGAATTTAATGGAGAATGATTTTATAGGTGGTCAGGAGAACCACAGGGGCCAATGGCCTAAGATGTGAGGTCATATTAACACCGGTAATTATACAATGTGTACATTTTATTATTTTTACCCCCTACTGCTAATCGCATAGGAAAAATAGCCTTGCTTGCAGGGTGGCCACCTGCTTACTTCTTCAATCAATTGGTTGAATATACGGCTGCTGTATCCTGTATCATTCCCCGCCTGACAACATCGTACACCGGCGAGACACTACAACAGGTCCACTATCTTCCGGGGTGATCAGCTATTTGTCTCTCCGTATCATTTGGCATACCACACGGCTGCTGTTTTCTCTTAGCCCTAGCCCAACACCATTGTGCGGGTGCGGGTAAACCTTCACAACAGGGCCTCCACCAGCCTGTGGCTCACGGTTGCCGTTCTGTTCCATCCCCTCACCATTATCATTGTGTGGGTGTGGGTGACATCTGGATGATTTACAGAGCTCTCTATATTTCACCGGCATAATATTGGATTCACTATACCTGTGGCCAGGGTATTTAGTGTATATGAATTCAAAAACAACACAGGAGTTGCAGACAAGTAGACACACTCCCACGTGGGTACTCTTATGGATGCACTCAGTATAGAGATGGATAAACAATACTACATAATGGGGTTAACACATACATTTTAATTCAAAATCCTTAAAATACTCAAGTTGAGGGTGAAAATTCATAGACATATAATTGTTTGTAATAAGCAGAGTAATTCATCCTAATACGTTACAAAAAGATCACAACATACACTGTGAAAAGATGATATATCTACATACCACCAGGGCAAGCGGCACTCATTATCTCAGTAAGCAAAGGAATTCTTATTAAACAGATTAGTGCCCGCAAGGGCTCGCTTCGCACTTCCAAGCTGTAACTTGCCCTACTTTAACTAAGTAGGCAGAGCGGCGTCCCTGGAAAAAAAAAGAAACACAAACACTGGCAGCTTGAATAGTCTCCAATAGATGGTTCCCCGGTGCACACGGGATGATAGATGGGAGCAGCTGCCAGGCAGATCACCCGACGCGCATTTCGCCCTGCAAACAAGGCTTTGTCAAGGATGGAATATCGTCAACTCAGGTGCGTCCTAATATGGTAAGTATCAGCCAAGCGGCGTTCAGGTTAACAAGCACAACGAGCACACCCAGCGACTGCGTGAGAAAAGAGAGATTCAATGTTAAAAAGAGAAAGATACAATGTAAAAATGAAGGCACAGTTAATATAAATCCTAGAGTGCTGCAGCAGGAAAAAACAGGCATGATGTAAGGTGCTAATGTATACGCCATATCGGATGACGCCTGCAATGATTTCTATTGGCGAAGCCATGTCCACAAAGGGTTAATGCCAAATCAGCTACTAATGTTACAAACTATCGAGGCTATTAAGTACTTGCCGCGATAGCTCAAAAAAGTCATGTCTATTGATTAATAGTATAACACTAAGTTACTAGATTGCTCTGATAGTGGTAACAGCCATTTGATTATGCCAGAAAGAGCCATGTCTACAAATTTGTATTATTATACCATTTAATCATGCCTAAAAGGAAGCCAATCTATTGATAGACCCTATACACAAGTAGACTAACACATAGTATAGTATAACTATTCCTATCAGGCTGTTTGATGTTATAACATAGGTCTAGGTGGACTTCATAATAAAAATAATAAAAATAAAAGTAATAATAAACTGGCATTTAGTGTCAACATTATTTATTATATAGGATACATCTACAAATTTCTCACCTAGAATTAAGGAAAATAGCAACTAGATACTATAAGACAGTACAACCTCAACATGTCAAAAAAAAATATCCAAGCCCAAAGAATAAAGATGGCTGTAGTTAATCCTATGTTGTAAATGGACATGGCTAAGAAAAAGGCCTATACATCAGTAAATGGGTGGGAGAACCCAAAATCAAAGATATTCTACTGCTAGGAAACTTTAGTATTGAAGTTAAAGTTAACAAAATGAACAACACAACTAATACTAGGAAAGTTTAAAATATCAATGCAAAATACATTGACAGGTGTTTAGCTAGTCAGAAAATTCTTATAAGAAAGGGACAAAGGAGACATTTTTATTGAGGCCAGAGGTCAGATTAAAGATCCACTTCATTTCTTTCTGAAGCAGAATTCTATCCAGATCGCCACCCCTGCTGTTCAGCTTCACTTGATCAATGAGAAAGGCTTTTAGGGATTGAGGACTTGATTCATGATGTAATAGAAAGTGTTTGGCTATCAGGGTTAGCGATTTGTTTTTGGTTATGTCAGTTTGGGCATTTTTAATAGACCTGATGTGTTCCATCAGTCTTTGATGGAACGGTCTGATTGTCTTGCCATGTGCCTCAAATTGCAGCCGCAAGTAAGGCAATATACAACCCATTTTGATTTACAATTCATAAAAAATTGGAATTTATGAAGTTTCCCAAAACGATCACTAATGTTCGATGTTTTGAGCATATGTACTACAAGTCCCACAAGGATAGTTACCAACAACTGTAACTTTTCTTGGTGCTCTTGAAGAATACATACTGGTGACCATGATGTCCTTTAAATTTTTGACTCAACGCCAACACATGGGTATCCTATCATCAAGGGCTACCTTAGAGTGGGGTCTGATTTTAAAACAGGTAGGTGCTTGTTAAGAATTTTGGTCAAAGTACTTGATTCAGCACAAAAATCCATAATAAATCTAATGGTATTAATATTATCCTGTTTTCTATTTTCTACTGGGATATATCAGAGACTCCCTTTTGATTTTTGAAGCTGCATGATAAGCTTTTGTAAGCAGACTTTGTGGATAACCAGAGTTTAACAATCTGCGTTCCAGCTTCTTTAAATCTTGCAGTTGTAGAGCAATTTCTTCGCAATCTGGTGTATTCATTCATGGGAATGTGCTTCATGACACTCAGATGGAGCGCACTGCTATTGTGCAAGATGCTGTTCGTGGCTGTAGCCTTAAGATAGAGATCCGTACATAGATGCCTATGTTTGTCAATGTATATTGTGACATCCAAGAAGTCCAATTGGGATTGGCATTTGCTCATCGTCAATTTGAGGTTAAAGTCATTGGTGTTCAGTGTATTCAAAAAGGTGTCAAGGGTGTCAGAGTCCCCTTGCCACAGGAGCAGGATGTTGTCTATGTAACGGAGCCAAGGAGGTATACATTGGGTGTACATCTCATTGGCCTCCGAGAAGACGACCTCCTGCTACCACCACCTTAAGTATAAATTTGCAAACGTAGGGACACAGGCTGTGCCCCTTAGCTGCAAATAGTAGCTGTTGTCAAAGATAAAATAATTCCTCTTTAATACAAACATGAGGAGGTCCAATATAAATTCATCATGATCATTAGGTACCCCTGACCTTGTGAAATGCTTAACTGCATGCATGCCCCTCTCATGTTGAATACTAGAATATAAAGATTCAACATCAAAGGAAATGAGCCAGTTGTTGGCTGGAACAAAGATATCCTCAATACGCGATAACAGGTCCTGAGTGTCCCTGATATAAGATGGTATGGTAAGGACAAATGGCCTGAGGTAGGTATCGACGTATTTAATCGCATTCTCTATCAGGGACAAGTTTCCTGAGGCATTTGGGTGTCCCGGGGGGCACTCTGAGTTCTTGTGCACCTTTGATAATAAGTAAAAGCATGCAGTTCTGGGGTGGGGTACAGTGAGGAAATCAAGGACTCTTTGGTTGATTTTACCTTCATGTTTGGCTTCTGCCAACATCCTATTATAAATCTTTAGGAATTCCTCAGTTGGATTATCCAGTAATTTCCTATAGCACAAGGGGGCAAGGAGTTGGTGTTTGGCCTCCGCCATATATAGGTCTCTTGGTCATAGCACAATATTGCCTTCTTTATCAGAGGGCTTAATGACCACATCCTGCCACTCCTTGATCTCCTTAAGTGCCGACCTCTCACCTAGAGATAAGTTGTAAGGAATGTGCATGTCCCGTCTCTCTATGGTTAATTTATTCAAATCCTCTGTCACTAGTTTCCTGAATATGCTAAGTGTGGGGAATTTCTCCAAATAAGGGAAGAAGGAAGATTTGCCTCTGAATTGGGGAATAGAACACCCTTGATCAGTGTTTCCTGAGGCTAAATCCTCTAACATCAGTCAAGCTTACAGTTCGTGGAGTATGGGAGCAGAGTGGAAAACTCTCCGGGGTCTTTAGTCTCTGGTCTTCGTTATTCTCTGCCGCATGGACGTTGCAACCATGTGTGCTTGTTTACCACTCGCTGCTATATTCAAGTCTCATTTTGCTCTCTGCGCTCCAGAGAACAGAGAAAAGACACTAATAGTGCAGATCAATTTATTAGTTGAAAGTATCAATGTACATGAAATTATACTCACAAGGGTCCAGTGACACACATAAAAATAATGTCAGTAAAAGCTTAGTTTAAAATGAATCCAGGAACAGACATTCCTTAGACATTCCTTATTTAAAGGTATATGCAGTACCTGGTGCTATGTAGTCCTTGTCATTTGTGACCTGCACCCCCTTTAGAACATTGCATATACCTTTAAATAAGGAATGTCTGTCCTTGATTTCCTCACGCTACCCCACCCCAGAACTGCATGCTTTTACTTATTACCAAAGGTGCAGAAGAACTCACAGTGCCCTCGGGACATCCAATTGTCTCAGGGAACTTGTCCCTGATGGAGACTGTGAGCAAATACGTCGATACTTACCTCAGGTCATTTGTCCTTACCTTACCATCTTATATCAGGAACACTTAGGACCTGTTATCGCGTATTGAGGATATCTTTGGACCAGCCAACACCTGGCTCATTTCCTTTAATGTTGAATCTTTATATTCTAGTATTTAACATGAGAGGGGCATGCATGCAGTTAAGCATTTCACGAGGTCAGGGGTACCTAATGATCATGATGAATTTATACTCCTCACATTTGTATTAAAGAGGAATTATTTCATCTTTGACAACAGCTACTATTTGCAGCTAAGGGGCACAGCAATGGGCACAGCCTGTGCTCCTACGTTTGCAAATTTATACTTGGGGTGGTGGGAGCAGGTCGTCTTCTCGGAGGCCAATGAGGTGTACACCCAATGTATACCTCTTTGACTCTATTACATAGACAACATCCTGCTCCTATGGCAAGGGGACTCTGACACCCTTGACACCTTTTTGAATACACTGAACACCAATGACTTTAACCTCAAATTGACAATGAGCAAAAGCCAATCCCAATTGGACTTCTTGGATGTCACAATGGGGTGCATTTATTATAACGCTCATTATGAGCGTTATTGTTCAGTGCAAGGTTTGCTGCATCTCACAGCGAGTCTTGCTCCTCTTTCCGTCAAATTTAATATATCTCACCTGTCCGGCGAGGTCCCACGATGATCTGAGGGACTTTCGCCTGGATCGAGTGAAGCATTAGTTCCTCAAAATGGGTTGTATATTGCCTTACTTGCGGCTGCAATTTGAGGCACATGGCAAGACAATCAGACCGTTCCATCAAAGACTGATGGAACACATCAGGTCTATTAAAAATGCCCAAACTGACATGACCAAAAACAAATCGCTAACCCTGATAGCCAAACACTTTCTATTATATCATAAATCAAGTCCTCAATCCCTAAAAGCCTTTCTCATTGATCAAGTGAAGCTGAACATCAGGGGTGGCGATCTTGATAGAATTCTGCTTCAGAAAGAAATTAAGTGGATCTTTAATCTAAATGCTATTGCCCCCTCTGGCCTCAATGAAAATGTCTCCTTTGTCCCTTTCTTATAAGAATTATCTGACTAGCTAAACACCTGTCACTGTATTTTGCATTGATATTTTAAACTTTTCTAGTCTTAGTTGTGTTGTTCATTTTGTTAACGTTAACTTCAATACTAAAGTTTCCTAGCAGTAGACTATCTTTGTTTGATTTTGGGTTCTCCCACCCATTTACTGATGTATAGGCCTTTTTCTCAGCCTATATAGGATTACCTACAGCCATCTTTATTCTTTGGGCTTGGATATCATTTTTTGACATGTTGAGGTTGTACTGCCTTATAGTATCTAGTTGCTATTTTCCTTAATTTTAGGGGAGAAGTATGCAAATGTATCCTATATAATAAATAATGTTGACACTTAATGCCAGTTTATTATTACTTTTATTTTTATTTGTATTATTTTTATTATGAAGTCCACCTAGACCTATGTTATAATATCAAACAGCCTGATATGAATATTTATACTATATTATGTGTTAGTCTACTTGTGTACAGGGTCTATCAATAGAATGGCTTCCTTTTAGGCATGATTAAATGGTATAATAATACAAATCCGTAGACATGGCTCTTTCTGGCATAATCAAATGGTATACTATTAATCAATAGACATGACTTTTTTGAGCTATAGCGGCAAGTACTTAATAGCCTCAATAATTTGTGACATTAGTAGCCGATAGGATTTGGCATTAACCCATTGTGGACATGGCTTCGACAATAGAAATCATTGCAGGCGTCATCCGATATGGCGTATACATTAGCACCTTACATCATGCCTGTTTTTTCCTGCTGCAGCACTCTATGACTTATACTAACTCTGCCTTTGTTTTTACATTGTATCTTTCTCTTTTTAACATTGTATCTCTTTTTTTCTCACGCAGTCGCTGGGTGCGCTCATTGCCCTTGTTTACCTGAACGCCGCTTGGCTGATACTTACCATATTAGGACACACCTGAATCGACGATACTCCACACTTGACAAAGCCTCGTTTTCAGGGCGAAACGCGCATCGGGTGATCTGCCTGGCAGCTGCTCCCATCTATCATCCCGTGTGCACTGGGAAACCATCTATCAGAGACTATTCAAGCTGCCAGTGTTTGTGTTTCTTCTATTTTTCAGGGACGCCGCTCTGCCTACTTAGTTAGAGAAGGGCAAGTTACAGCACGGAAGTGCGAAGCGAGCCCTTGCAAGCACTAATCTGTTTATTAGGGATTCTTTTGCTTACTGAGATAATGAGCGGCGCTTGCCCTGGTGGTATGTAAATATATCATCTTTTCACAGTGTATGTTGTGATCTTTTTGTAACGTATTACCATGAATTACTCTGCTTATTACATACAATTATATATGTCTATGAATTTTCGCACTTAACTTGAATATTTTAAGGATTTTGCATTCAAAGGTATGTTTTAACCGCATGATGTAGTATTGTCTATCCATCTCTATACTGAGTGCATCCATAAGAGTCCCCACGTGAAGTGTGTCTACTTGTCTGCAACTCCCGTGTTCTTTAAGAATTCATATGTTATAATTAGGTGGGGTCCCGGATAGCACCGTTAGTCCCTGCTTTGTGTTTGGTTTGTATATTGAGCTGTTGCGGCCCTGTTTTGTTTTATTTAGTGTATATATTCATTGCGATATTGGTATGGTTTTTACAGAATTACCAATGTGTTTTTATGTATCTTATTTTTAATAAAATTGTAATGTATTTGGTTTCAAGGAGTTTGTACTTCTATTTTTTTAATAGCGCTATATATTCTGGTATCTCTTTGATTTTAGTTTTTGACAAGCATCTAACTTGTCTTGAGACGAGCTGCCTGTTATCCATATTTTAGGCGTTTGAGTCTATTTTGTTGTTATTGTTACATTGCTTGGCTACCTTTTGACATCATGGATGGAATTTAATGGAGAAGGATTTTGTAGGTGGTCAGGAGAACCAATGGTCAATGGCCAATGGCCCAGGATGTGAGGTCATATTAACACCGGTAATTATACAATGTGTTAATTTTATAATTTTTTACCCCCTACTACTAATCACATTTTATGCAGATTCCATAGTGTTATGAAAGCAACCTGCTGCTAAATTTCCTGGATGAATGGTAGTGGGTGATCCCAACACAATGGGTTGACTTCTACGACTATTAGGTTGACAAAAGCTTAGTCTTGAGTACTTTAAAATTTGTATTGTATTTTTCTTTTATTTATTGATTGATTTTTTTTAAATACTAACTTGTAAAGTCAGTGATAATTTAATGTTGTGACTTTAGATATTTAGATAAACTGCCATTGTTTGGCCAGTAGTTCATTTTTAATGTTATTTGGAAGGGGGTTGTTTTTTTTTATTATTGTGGAACATTAAATATAGTTGTTTATATTTCCTAGGAAAAATAGCAAAAATGAAAAAACTTCTGGTTTGCCAAAACTTCCATTAATTTCCCCCCTATGACTCAGTTTAACATGTACAAATAGGGAATTCAGGCGCATAACATTAATGTAAAATTAGCAAAATTTGCTAAATGAAAAGGCTTTACTTTCCCAAATGAAACAAACAATGTACCAAGTATTTGTTTAGTAATCAAACCTGGTATGAATGGTGTTTAAAATCAGAGCTTTAGGTCTATAGGCAATGGATCTGATGCTTTGTTATCTAATGAATAAACAATGATAAAGATATTAAATATCATCATATGTATTAGTAGTAATATGTGATACTTATAACAATGTATGATGTACTGCACTAACATGAATTGTGTTAAAGATGAGTATTTATGGTCATGTAGAACACTAAATTGGCTGATCCTCTACTGTGTGAGTTCTACATGGTACCTGTGGGTTGCAGAAATTCCATTCTTGCTTCGAGCAACAAGTAGGGAATACTAGTAAGAAAAAGTAGCATTTCAGAAGGTATGCTAACCAACCAAACCCCAACTCATTTTAAGTAAAATGATATAAATAATTATAAATGATGTGGTTAATGCCACTCTAATATGTATTTTTTTTTTTTTAGAAAGTTCTGTGTACAATATTTGGGCCTTGCCCATGCGAAACACAGATGCTGCTAAAAGTGACATTTAAATGCTTTCAAAAGACAATAATTAAATTATTTATGCTTTCATTTAAAAAAAATACAATTATATACACACATAATTATATTACAATCACAAATGAAATATATAGAAAAATGTTTGTGAATTATATATATAATTGAAAACCAATAAGGGGGCACTCCATGGTGAATTAAGTTAATAAGACTAATTAAGGCAAAAAACACATTTACATTCTGTTATGCACAGGCTTAAATACTCCCATCATACCTCCACTTACAATGCAATGGCTTTGGAGCATGTAAAGCTGGGGTGTGATATGTAAGATTTGATAGAATATTGTAATACCAAAACACTATTATAATAACCTTAAATCTAACCTCAACCCTAATGGCTAACAATTGCTCATTACTGCAAAATATAGAACTGCAGCAGAAACTGGAGAGAAACGCCTCTTGCAGCAGTCAGCAAGAAGAAGATAGAGTGGGACACTGAACAGAACGGAGGACAGTAGAGGGGACAGAGTGGAGGGACAGGAATTGCTCTCTCATATCTTCACAGGACATACAGCTCTCCTCTGAAACATGAAACAAATGCTCTGATTCCCAGTTACAGTACTTCTCCCAAGCTGCACCCACTCTCTGGAATAACATTACTTGCCCAATAAAACTATCCTTAGCATGTGTCTACCCTATTTACAACTAGTTTGTTATCTGTTTTCCTTTCTACTACATGATTAACACAAATTGAACACTTTCCATACTTACGTTTTGGTGTTGGCACTGCAGTGTGACTAGATCAGACAGAGCACTGAGCACTATTACCATACAACCTGGCTGGTCCATTTGTATGATACAGTATATATAGCCCTTGCCCTTATGTATCAATCCCCAATGTCCTATAGATTGTACATCTGTGAGCAGTGCCCTCTTACCTATCCAGTCTGTTTGTTACTACTGGTATCTAGTTTTGTTGCAATGATTGTTAAAATTGGAAAGCAGTACGTAAGCTGATGGCGCTGTATGAAAACCTGTTAATAAATAAGAAGCAGGACACAGTCTTGCGACACAGCAGAGTAGCAGGATATCAGAGACGAGGACAGAATGGAAAGCAGGACAAAGGAACGGAAGACAGTGTAGAGGAACTGGACACAGGACAGAGCAGAGAATGGGAAAGCACGACACTGGACAAAGCAGACACAGGATAGAGCGTGGAACAGAGTGGATGATTGTCAAAGTTACAATGGATAATAGGTAAACGGTTGACCTGGTACCCCTAGCAACACAATATATGTCTATTTTGTGTACCTACCAAACAATGATATAGTCAATATTATGGCGTAGGCTGTATTATTGTTAATCCTTTGGCCACCTAGGCGCAACCACCACTGGAAAGCTGATGAGGAGCATCAACAATACATCAAGACGATTTAAAACTACAAACAAATTACCTATGTAGCTCACTATTCCTATTGTTTTCTGCAATTCCTAATTAGCTCTCTTTCTTGAATATACCAAAGTCTTTAGTAGATGCAGTATATGCTCACCTATCTTAACATTCTAAGTAATACGTAGCAATCACATTGCATGTAACCAGAGTATTCCAGAAGCATAGACCAGATCATGGACCTGAAGACTTTATCAAAATGGTTTACATGCAATGAATCACCTCTGTTTCTGGATTCATTTGCTTTGCAAATAATGAAACTTGCCTGGTGGGAAATAATCAATTAAATGTCTCCGTAGGGACCCATCTAAATGTTACATTTCCTATTAAGACACTGCATAAAGGTAATCATGATTTATTGCAAGACATAATCCCTTTCTATTTATACAACTTTGGTTGAGTGAACGCTCACCTATGGATTTCAGGCCATGAACCTGCTATTTAAGCTCTATGCTACTCACAATTCCAAATGTTAATTATGTTCAAAAAGATAGGATTAGTTATATGAGAGAAATTTATGAATAGGAGGTTTTTTTGAAGTTAGGACCAGATACAGACCTCCACAGCAAAAGAAGAGATCTGGATTCTGTTCAAGATTTGTAAAAGAAAATATGTAAAACTCAGCAAATATGTATAAGAATGAGAAGTAGTCTTCCAGACGTATATATTTCCAGCTAGTGGAGCTCTGTTTATATATTTACCACAAAACTTACTTAACCCCTCAAAAATCTTATGCCTTAGGGTTGATCTCCAATCTTTGCTATAGATGTCATAAGCCTGACGCAGGGATGCTCCACTGCCTCTGGGATTGTCCTTTTGTAAAATATTTTTGGCTTCAGGTTCGCAAGTTTGCTTTGGACTCACTGGTTTTCCACATCCCATTTACACCAGAGTGGGCAATATTGGCAGTGTTATTGAGAGATCAGATGGTCTGCAGGAAGAGAAGGCATTTGTTGTTGGCAATAGGTGCAGCAGCCAAAAAACATACTGCAGACATGGAATCACCCTGGGATGCCTCCCTTGAGACTTTTTAAGGAAAAGCTCTTCTTCATATTTCAGAGGGATTGGCTGGAGGCCACTTTGGACAGAGAAGCTGCTTCTTAGGTGCATATATCTAGTAAATGACCAATACACATGCGTAGTAAGTCTTTTATGCAATCTACATACCAGTTAGGTATATAGATGGCTTCCGTGTGGTCTTTAAAGACCGCACAGGATAGTTTAGTAGGAAAGAGGCAGCGTAATATTGACTTGGGGAGTGTTTAGGCAGAAGTGGGAGGGGGGAATTAGATTAGCAGCAGAGCCGGGAAGGACACACCTCCAGAGCTAATAGCTGCAGCTGGGAATGTGCAGCTAGCTGCACAGCTAGTAATGGCAGATACATAGCAGTAAAATAACAGAACAGAAATACAGACATGTTAACGGAGTGTAACACCTTGTACCTTCTTTTTTAGTGTAAAATGATCCTCCCATAATAGGCTATTGACTTTATTTAATTACAAGTCGGGGTGACTTGGTAGGTCAATTGGAAGTGTTCTCGTCGGGATTCTTGAGTATAAAATAGACTTTAAGCTATGGCTAAGTTCACCTTTTCAAATTTTGTTGCAAAGTTTGGGCTGACTTACACATAACAAAATTGGTATTTTCTTAATATGTGAACTATTATACATGAAAAGTCATTTGTGTATTCCTCCCTCAAGTTTTCTTCTGTTGTCCGTTACATTTACCATCATTTGTGTGATCTATAGTCATGTACTATGTAACACAGCTATTTATATTTGAAGTTGCAAGCTGCTTATGTTGCTGTATACTACTAGTGTACCACAATCAAAAATAATGTTTAAAAAGAAAAATAAGTAGTAATTTGTTCTGCAGGAAATTATATCACTGTCAAAGTTATGTTGAAAAATAAAAAAAAACACATCCAGTAATATACCATTTTTGAGACTCATGTCGTCTCATATTAAGTTTTTGCTATAAATCCTAGTATATGCTCTCTCTCTGTAAAGGAGTGTTCTATGGCAGTATGTTTAATCTATGATAGTCTGAGCATTAGAAACACATACCTGATTTCTAAATAAACTTCATTCTAACTTTACCCTGGACCATGATTTCTTGCACATCCTCATAATGTGTTACGTTAGTAAGAGGTATTCCTTCACAGATTGCCAGAAAACAAGGTTTTGGAATAAATGTAACAGTAAAACTGTCTGCCTTATTAAGATCTAAAAGTGGTAACCTGAGAAACTTGGCTGCTTTCTTTAACTTGGCAATTGATTCCAGATTCCATTTCTTAGTGAACTCTAAATAGTGAAGTGTTTGCCAATCAAGTGTTTTATTTAAACTCATCCAATTCTGTTCTTATCAGCGAGCCAGTAAAAGAAAGGTTTCTAGCTGTGTGGGCAACAGATCAGAAATCAATTACTTCAGACAACTGCAAGTGAAAATCAAGGCTCACCGCATCAGATTTTAATTTATGTCTTAAAATATTTGCATCTGACTGTAGACATGGTTGAATATTGGATAAATTCAAGCTGCATTTTAAGAAACCTTTATCACATACAGGCATATTGAATTAAATAGTGGCAGTAATTCTATCTTATTAAAATTTTAATTAGATTTAGCAGATTGCATTGTGTTATAGTCATGTACACAATAACAGCTCAACAATTAGCACCTGGATGTAACTAATAAAGTGTGCTACAGTCCATGCACAGAAGGGGTCCTCGATCTGAGGGGGTCAGTCTAAAATTTGCTATGGGGGTCTAGCAATACATATATCCTACAGGGAAGAAATTCATTCATTCAACAAAAGAAGTGACATAGTAATAGCAAAAGACGATAGTAAAAACAGAAGCAAAATTATTATTAATAATAATAATAATAATAATGTTTACTTTAGAAAAGAGGTGTCTAAGAGGAGATATGATTACTATATACAAATACATCATGGGTCAATGCAGAGAATTTTCATGGAAACTTTTTACCCCAAGGCCTGTACATAGGACACGGGTTTACCCACTAAGGTTAGAGAAGAGGAAGTTTCACAATCAGCAAAGGAAAGGGTTCTATACAATAATGGCAGTCAAGATATGGAATTCACTGCCAGGGAAGGATGTGATGGCAGTTTCACTTGATATGTTTAAGAAAGGTTAGATAAATTTTTACCAGAAAAGGGCATCCAAGGTTACCAGGACTGTTAATTTAAAAGAAGGACACTAGTGGAGCCAGGGAGAAATAGGACGACCATCTTGGGTCAGCAGGGATTTTTTTAAGATTGCTACAGATTGGAGGTTGTTTCATCTGGATCAATTTCAAGTATAAAGATAGGGATCGCAGGAGATCCATAATAGGTTGAATTAGATGGACTGGTGTCTTTTTTCAACCTCATCAACTATGTTACTGTGTTACTATGTTAATAGAGTTGAATAGGGGCGCAGATAAACTGGACAGTAATTACTATGTGATGCTGCCAACCAGACTGATAGGTAAATGACCAGCCATTGTGGCCAGTGACAACTACAAGCTGCATATCACAAATCACTATATTTACTGCGTCTGCTGGTGTCATTTGACTGGCGTCCAAGTCTGCTCTGTTCCCGGTCCTCTATCCCTGAGCACTCACCCCCCTTTGTCCATGGCCCTCTACACTGTCTGGCCGCTACTCAGCTCCAGAACACCAGCATCAACATGTCTCTCAAATTAGCAGGCCCGGCAACAGACATCTGGGGGCCTCATGCCTCTTCAATAGGTTAAATAAATAAATATATAATAAAGAAATAAAAAGATGCCTTTCTCTTCTTTAAGGCATCTTTTGGAAGAAACAGAATTGTTACTTATCTATATATATACACACACACACACACACAAACTGTTGTTATGAGTCAGCATAGATAGATAAATAGATACAATATTAGATAGATAGATAGATAGATAGATAGATAGATAGATAGATAGATAGATAGATAGATATCATATAGAGTATGATAGGGAGGTCACATGACACACTATAAGGAGCAGAAGTTCCTCTAACAGTGTGTGCATGAGTCTTCGCTGGCTGCCAGGCTGGAGAATTCTCCCAGTGTAATGACTCATAGCTGAAGCTGTTCTTCACCAACAAAAGCTGTCAGTAGAGAACAGATTAAAACTACAGGTGGATTACCGGGGCCCCTCTAAAGCTCAAGGCCCATCACAGCTGTCCCCCTGTCCCCCTCCCCCCTGTCACCAGGCCTGCATATTAGCCTCTGTTTGCTGACTTCTTCTAACCAATTGCATGTCAGTATGTCAGATTGCATGCTTTAATAGACCAGTACAAGTGACCTATTTACAGCCCTGTCACAGTTTTATCTGTGCCAGTACAACAAGCACTTGTTTCTGGTTCCTATGTTCTCCTCATGGAAACCTAGCTTTCCGCTATTCTTCTTCCAGCAAGTACATTATCCATTGCAGTACATTGTGCTTCAGCAAGTGCATTTATCCATTACAGTTCCATCTGCTTCAGCAAGTTCATCTAACCATAGCAGTTCTACCTACTTCAAAAAGCCCATTTAACCAGCACATCAAATGTTTCAGTTTCCATGTAATTTCAGCAAATGCAATACCAGCTTGAGTGATTTAATTGCATTACCTACTGCAAATCCATCACACCAGCTATTGCAGTATCATGTGCTTCTACTACTGAGCTTATTTTTGCATTCAACCACTTCAGTTTTAACTGCCTTCATTTCTGCAATCTGAGCTAAGTATCAGGTGAAATCACCTATCCATATCGCCTTCTCTTACCTGCAATGTGATACCTTGGGCTTAAATCACTGGATTCTGTCAGCCTGTGTACTAGAGGGTATCATTACTACTCCCCTCATCACTTGCTCTCTATCAGTTGACTACCTTCCTGGATTTACCTGCATCCTGCTTATTAGCACGACTGACATCAAGGCTCCAAGCTTCTAATACCAGGTTATACAATCTACCTGCACAAGGGTCCCAACACTGGAATACGAGAACTCTGATCTTGTGACACTGCTGTTAAACATGTTTGATAAAAAAAAACTTTCAAGCGGGGAGTTTAAAAAGAGACGGATGCACTGATCTTCCTACTGAACAGTTGCTGTGTAATAATACCAGTCAGCATAATGGCTAGATGAACAATTGTTTAAATCAAGGGTGGCAGTGGCAGATGTTAATGATCATTTGCATACCCATCACACTGGCAAAGATTATTACACAGCAACTCTGTTGCAAGCAGATCATAATCTCTGACACTTTATGAACCCCCTATAATATATGCCCCATAATATAGCTCTTTCTTTACACTTCATTGTGTTCATATGATCTTTAATAATATATCTTTATCACTATACCACTTACTACCACCATTATGTGAGGAATATAGGGGCTGATCCAGAGCTACGCCCGTAAGATCGGCTGAAAACAACATCTGCCCGGCATAACTACGGCAACGCTAGATCGTAGCACCAGCGTAGTAACACTGGAGGGGGCGTCCCCCAGCATTACTATGCTGTAGTTAGTGTAGGGAGGCGGGGGGAGGGAGGGTAATGAGGCTGGGAGGGCGGCGTTATCGTAACAACGCCGTCATCCCATCGTAGTTATCCTCGCTTACGCCGGCTGAAGTTAAGGTAGCCTTCAGCCGGCATAAGCGAGGGTAAGTACGCTAGGGGCAGGGGGAGTGTCAGGGGGAGTCCACAATGTAATGCTGAGCGTTAGTACGCTCATCGCTACATTGTAGCTCTGGATCAGGTCCATAGTGCTCTATTAGGGAAATAATTTGAACACAATTAAGGAGAAATAAAGAGCTTTATAGTGGGGCTTATATTCTATATGCCCCAAAATAAGCTAATTATTAATCCTTAACTGTGCTCACAAGATGCACAGGAAATCAGAGAAATGTACCACTCCTATGACCTGCTTTGATTTGCTGTAAGATTCTGTTATTGAGTATATACCTAAAAATGGAGCTTTGCTTGATTTTGTAGATGGGGAGATCTTGAAACTAATTATCTGTTATATTGAACTGAACATAATAGATTCTAATGGATAGCAGTGAGTAATGGCTGTCCCTCTACAGGCCCACAGATTGCTTTGAAAAATCACTGCACAGGTTGACAGTTGCCTGTTCTGCAGCTATATAGGATCACTTTAAAACCACAGGAAATGAACATGAGATGTCCCTCATACATTACAGAGTGGCAATCTGCAGGAAATGCATTTGCATCTTATGCTGGGATACATTTCATACATGTGACTCAGCCGCAGTATGAGAAAATTTGGTTCTTCCACTGAATACAACATTTTCACATTTTATCCCTCCAAAAGCTTCTAGAAAAATAATGTTTATGACTTATTATATACATTACATTTTCAGTTATATTGTCAGAATATGACATATTTCAGAGTGCCTATCTTTGTGTAGGATGTATCATAGTGGTACTGCATTGGAATTATTTGCATGAATTTGTACCTTTTTCTAGATATAAATTTTCCTCCCAAACCTGTGCCTGTGTTCCAATCTTCTGCATCAGACTAATCACCTGTGCTTTCCTAACAGTTAACCAAAAGAGTAATTTCTTGGCCACAATGGTTATGAAAGAAAAAGGTTTATGTAAAAGTTATGCAATATAAGAGATCATTTATCTACTTTTCATGTGATATTGTTTCTCATCTAATAGAGCTAATACAACATTCTAGACCCATCCTGATGTAGACTTCTGATTGATGTGTAATTTAATTCCAAATAAAAAGAATGAAAGGTACTGTATACTCTAGGCCCCATGCATACAATACCATCAAACTGTAACCACTGGTTGACTTCTAATATCCATAATCCACTTGACAATTTCTGTCTCTCAGAATAAAGTAAACATTTAAGCTAGGGTGCCAAAGAAAATGGTAAAAGTAGATAAATTTAAAAGGGGGACCTAAATGTCATAAATTCAAATGGTTAGTGATTTAATATTTTTCAATGGGAATAATCTTAAAAATATAAGTATGATAACAAATATAATTGCTACTAAAAATATATATAGATAGGTATAAAGACCTAGGCCCTGATTCAGAGCTGCGTTTCCGTCTTTTTTTCAAATGGAAGCGCAGCCAAAATGTCCACTGCGCATGCCCAGATCAGGAGAGCACACACAAAGTTGCGCACAAAAGTACCTATCCAACTGTGTTCACATCCGACCGGGCTGCGCCTGTGAAAATGATATTTACATGACAAAAAGGTCGCTTTTCTCATTTAAATACTGCTTCCACTGTGGTCTGGTGGCTGCTTAACAAGCCTTACGCTTACACCATCTCTGGGATGGTGTAAGTATAAGCGCAGCTCACCGGAGCTGGAAAAAAAAGTAAGTTATTTAAAAAAGAAAAAAGAGTTTAAGTAAAAAATTATCCCCTTCCCCGCCACACCCGCAACCTATGATAATAAATAAATAAAGAACGGCCCGACAGGGCATGCTGGCGCAAGTAGAACTACAATCACCAGCATGCCCATGTATGAACTGGCATGCTGGCGCTAGTAGAACTACAATCGTCAGCATGCCCTGTTATTCAGTGCCTGCGACACAAAATAGGGTTACATGCCCATTCATGAATAAATAAAAAACATGGCGTGCCCTCTTTAAAAATACATTTAAAACGTCCACATGTGCCCCCCAAAAATAATAAGAATAAAAAAAAAGGCCCAATATCCCTGTCCCCTTCCTAAAAAAAAAAAAAAAACAGTGCCCATGTAATAAAATTCATGAAAAAGTCCACATGTGCTCCACAATAATCAAAATGTCACAAATGTCAAAAGATGCACAATATCAATGGGCCTGATCCTGAGCTACGATGTAGCGCTGAGCGTGCTAACGCTCAGCGTTACATCGCTGACTCCCCCCTGGCACTCCCCCTGTGCGGGCGTATGGCCCCTTCCTTACGCCGGGTGAAGGCTACCCTAGCTTCGCCCGGC
>WWET01000557.1:512659-536897 GCA_011038615.1 Limnodynastes dumerilii | reverse complement strand
CGCACTGTGATCACTGTTAAGGCTGCTTTATGGTAGCATATCTGCCCTCAAACTTGCATGACATTGGGAAGTGACAGGAGGAGTTCACTCCCCTCTTCCGTGCAGACTTTAAGATCCTGTCTATAGTGCCTGGCAAGGATAAAGTGGACCATAGAGAAAGTGGGCTCTAAGAGTGATAGCAAGGCAGAGAGGTGAATAAAAGGGATAGTCTGACTCAAAAACCAGGCTGTAAGTGTGAGGTTCCTTAGATACTCGCTCTGAGTATCTCTGTATTGAACCAGTACTCATACCAAGAAACCTTGTCAGACAGTGTAAACTCAACTCAAGACGCACATATGAAGAATACGGATGAGGTTTATTATAAGCAGATATTCTTGTAATTTTGCACAAATAAACAGTGGGTGAAGAGATGATACTTTGCCAGAGCTCAACAGAAGACCACAAGGAAAAATGGCAAACATAAAGGGCCGTATTCCGACATACGCTGGGCTTAACGCCAGCCAGCAGCGTAAGATCTGCTTAAAAGCCGATCTGCGCATGCGCCGGGCAGATGTTGCCCGGCATAGCTACGGAAACATAGCAGCAGCGTAGTAACGCTGGAGGGGGCGTTCCCCTCCGTTACTACTCTGCAGTTAGTGCAGGTAGGCGGGGGGAGGGAGGGTAATGAGGCAGGGAGGGCGGCGTTAGCGTAGTAAGGCTGCCGTCCCAGCGTATTAACACTCGCTTACCCCGGCTGAAGTTAAGGTAGCCTTCAGCCGGTGTAAGCGAATGTTAATACGCTGGGGCAACAGGGGGGGTTTCGGGGGAGTGAAGCGATGGCACGCTGAGTGTTAGCACGCACAGTGTACCATCGTAGCTCTGGATCAGGCCCAAAGTGCCCTAGAGAAAGGAAGTAGGGAGGAGTTATTACATTAGAGCCTAGCTACAGGAAATCAGGAGGGACAAATATAACAAAATGCAAAGCTTTGCAATAGTAGCAAGACAGTAACATGACAGCATATGAAACACATATGTCGTGGGACATGACACTCCCCGTCTGAAATTTTTAGATTTCACAATAAATCAAACATTATAATAATGTCTTTAGATGAAGTATAGAATTGGATCCTGCGACCTGTAAAACAAAAGAGAGAACTTGCAACAATAAACAACAAATAATAATAGACAATAATCTAGTCCAAGTCTTGTGGCTGAAGGTCTTCAGGCCTGTAATCAACAACAGTAGGGAACTGTAAGATCAAGTTCCAAGTAATAAACCCATCTTCGTATTGGGGAAGCCGCAATCTGCAAACACTTCCACCCACAGTAAATCCAGATAATGAAGTGTTGATAGTATATCATAGCTGGAAATTTGTGGTGGAATGCTCCCCACCATGAGCTGAATCTGTTGGCCAAGTCCGTCTTTATGTGATATCCTTTGGAAGAAGAAGCACTAGTTCGATGATTGGGTGGAAGAAAACTCGTAGTAGAGTAAAGCCTCCTTTGGTCACTTTGACCTCCACCTTCCGAGTCTTTCCATTGTCACTAGGGACAACCTTGGTGATAAGCCCCATTGGCCATTCATTGTGATGGGCCTCTTTATCCTTTTTAAAGAACAAGGTCACTGGTTTGGAGGTTGGATTTTGACATTTGCCACTTGTGATGACTTTGAAGCAGATCTAGATACTGTGTCTCCAGCGATGCCAGAACACATTGGATCTTTTGAACCTGTTTTCATTAAAGCCTGTAAATGTCACTGTGGTTTAAGATTTCTGGTGAAATCGGAGCAGCTCCAATCTTCTGGGTAAGACTTGTGGCTGGAGCAAGAATGGTTAGAGAATCGGGGTCTCAGGATACTGGGACAAGCGACCTTGCATTGATGATGGCAGATACTTCTGCAAGAAAGGTGACTAAAACCTCATGGCTGAAAGATGACTTGTGGTCCAGCAACATCGAATCAAGGATTCTGCATGCAATTCCAATCATGCGTTCCCAGAATCCTCCTATGTGGGATGAATACGGGATGTCTAATTGTAGTTCCTTGCAGGCCCCCATGAAGTTAGTGCCACAGTCAGACCTCAGTTGTTTGGCAGGTCCACGGATAGAAAAGAATCTTTAGAGGGCATTGATGAAACAAGAAGAATCCATAGATTCAATCACTTCTATGTGTACTGCTCGGATGCTAAGACTTTACTGTTTGAGACTCCACCATGAGTCCTTCGTGTAATGGCCGACCATGGACCAAAGACATCCAGTCCAACATAAGTAAAGGGCGAGTCTGTACTTAGCCGATCTTTTGGGAGATCTGACATTTGTTGCTGTTGGTGTCTTCCTCTTAACTTATGGCGCTTAACACATCTATGGAGCGCAGATACATCTCTTCATCCCTATGATCCACAAGTCAGCTGATCTGATGGTACCTTCAGTGAAATGTCTGCCTTGGTGCTGAACTTGTACATGATGGTGTCAAACCAGCAACGTAGCAATATAATGTTGACCTGGTATGATGACAGGTTTGTGTTCCTTACTGCATAGATTAGATCTTACTATACAATAGCCCACAATTTTTGCTGATCCATTACTGGATTCATTTTAAAGAGTGCGCTGTTCTTGGGCAGATTAATTCCCTTTGTGATCCAATCAATCTCCTGACAGTATAATTCTTGCTGTATACGCCAAATGAAAGCCACCTCTGCATGTTCAAGGTCTGCGACTGTAGGATGCTTCTTACAAATAAGCCAACCATGACATTCTGGTGATGTGTCCTTTGAAAAGCAGGGAGCAATGTGATTTAGGCAAGCTACAGCTTGCACTAAAGATGACCAACTGGAGAAATGATAAAGGCGATATAACTTCAGCTTCAGTTTTGTAGTCACAGTAGTGTAAAGTGTGGAGTTTGTGGGCATGATTTCTTTGTCGGACTCAGGATTGACCAGTTGGTATTGGTAGGAGGTAAGCAGGGATCATCATATAAGAATCTTGAAGGTGACAACCACATGTCACAAAAGCCTGATGTTGGTGAAGATCTTGTTCCATGGTCAGCTGGATTAAGGCCAGTGGCAATGTGTACTGATGTTGCTGATGTTACATAAAATTGTTTTATTTGGTTGTGTATATAACTAAGCATGACTTTGCTGTCTCTGTAGAATGTAAATGATTCAATTGCAATATCCATTTAATCTATTATGACTTCAAAAATTTCTACTGCTAGCAAGGCTGCACAAAGCTCGAGCCTTGGCACAGAGTGTGCAGGTTTTGGGGTTAGTTTGGCCTTACCCAGGACAAATCCACAGTGTAGTTGGCAGGCTATGGCTGCAACCGATGCATCTGAGAATATGCAACTTTCTCTCCTAAATGCAGCTGAAAGGGAGCTGGGAGAATAACAACATGGGATTTGGAGTTGTTCTAATATCTTCAAAGACTCCTTCCATGTCTCCCAACTTTGTTGTTTCTCAATAGGTAGAGGAGTGTCTCAGTCTAAGTTCTCCTTGGTAAACTGTCTCAGCAACATCTTGCCATGGATAGTGACTTGGGCTACAAACCCAAGAGGGTCATAGAGCTGTACACAAAAGATAAAACTCATTTGGTGAATGGTTTGTCACAGACTGACACCTGAGAAGCAAATATGTCTTGTTTTATGTCCCAGACCAAGCCTAAGCTATATTATATGGGAGGAACATCAGAATCAAGTTTGAGGTCTTTCACATTAATGGCATGATCATCAGAGGGGAATGCTTCTATTACCTTCTGGCTGTTGGTGATAATCTTGTGGAGCCAAGGTTTGCTACAGAAAGCATTTCTTGTGTTCTGGTGAGTAGATCAATTACCTCTTTGCTTGTGGGTAGGGATTTCAATCCTTCATCAACATAGAAGTAATTTTAAACAAAATGATGAGCATCGGATCCATAGTACTTCTCACCTTCCTGGGCTGTCCTCCTAAATCCATAGATTGCTACAGCAGGAGAAAGGCTGTTGCCAAATATATGCACCTTCATCTGATAATCTATGACTTCATTGTTGACATTGTTGTCCTTGTGCCATAGGAAACAGGTAGTTTTGATTATCTTCCCTGACTATGAAGCAATAGCTGGATGTCGGCTACCACTGCAACAGGTGTTTAAAGTGTTCTTGTTTAAAGTGAATTAGCACTCCTATGAGGCTGTTGTTTAGGTTGGGCACAGTAAGGAGCAGGTTGTCGAGGGAGACACCATCATATTAAGCACTGGAATTAAATACAACTCTGATTTGGTTAGGTTTCCATGGGTAGTACATGCCAAAGGATGGCAGGTACCAGCATTCTTCTCCTTCCTTTAGTGCTGGTGCAGATTTTGTATGATCTCTGTGAAATACATTTTTCATGAAATCCACAAAATGATTTTTCATCTCTGGTTTCCTCTTTTGGTTTTAAAGAGGAAAATCTAGCAACTGCTTGTTGTAGATTGTTTGGTAGTTTCACTCTTGGAGAGCGGAAGTTTAAAGGTGCTACCCAGCTGTTGGAATCGTCCTGAGTGAAATATTTGTCCATTACCTTAAGAAATTCTTTATCTTCTCTTGCAGGTGCTAACTTGTTGTCCTCTCTTGTTGAATTGAATATTGTCAATCCTAGACTGTCATCCCAAGATAGGACTATGTTCTTGTTATCTTGATGGTTATGCTGCAATTTACTGCTGCTCAGTTTCTCTTTCACCCAGTAATGATGTGGGCATGGCTGAAAACAAATGCTGCGCCCATTAGGCAAGATGTTTGTCTTAAATGAGGAAATCTTGGTAGCCTTCTTCATCTTATCTATACAGACATTGCCTATGATAACCCAGCAATCCAGAACTACGTGTGCCGTACGTTTATTCGTGGAGCGTATTTTCGTGCACGTAAGTTCGCAGCACTCCCCTCGTCACACCCCTTGCACGGACGTATTTTGTCAAGATACGCTTCCCAAACCCTACCTTAACTTTTTCACACGTAAGAGTGTACACCCGCTAACGGACGTATAGACTACGTGAACGTACGCCGCTTAGCACGCCCATACTGTACACTTTAAACACCACCCCCCGCCTACTTCACGTATTTCAGACGTATATTTTGGAGTAACGTAAAGTGTGCACGCCCACACGTAAGTATTTACGTGACACATACGTGAATGGCCCATACGTTCACAGTTACGCTACGTAAATGTGCGTATTTTCTATGGTGCGCATGCGCAGTGCGTTCTAAACTGCGATTTTACATCTCTGCCACGCGTAACATCGCTTCGAAGCGTAGTTCTGGATTAGGCCCATTGCCTATGATAACCCAGCCTAGATCAAGGCGTTGAGCATCATTTGGTCCATTGATTTGCTGGTGTACCTTATGTACCTTATGTACCCTGAGGATGTCTCTACCGAGCAGTAGCAGGATCTCTGCATTCTTGTCAATGGTTGGTTTTTACATTGGTTATAGCCCTTAGGAGAGGGCAATGAAGAGCGGCCTCTGGTGTAGGAATCTCCTCTTTATTTGATGGTATCTAGTTGCATTAACAAGTGTGGGTAAGGATATCTCAAGATCATTCTTGAGAGAAGCTAGAATAAGTCCTTTAAGTTTAACAGATCAAAGAGTTCTGATCTTGCAAGTGACCAGTTGCTCTGGTCGTTAAAGATGGTGTACACCTTTAGAGTCTTTTCTGGCTGTCCCTTGGGGTATACATTGAGTAGACATATCTTTGCACAGGACTTGTCACAAATGTCTTCTCCACAGATATGTGCATAAAGAAGATACAGTAGTAGGATTTACTGTTTAATCTGCATTCTCCCCGCCATGCTTTGGTGCATAAGGGAAATGTGTAGGCGGTGTTGGATTAGGTTAAGATGAGTGAAGCACCTGCACATGGTCCTCACAGCCACACTCTATGTACTTAATAGCGGTTTTACAGTCCTTAGCAAAATGTTTAGTAGAAGCACAACATCTTAAACATGGAGGGGTTTCTTTCTGAAACCAATACAATTATTGAGGGTATGTGGCTTCTTATGATTAGGACACAATTAGGGTTTTCAATCTTTTCACCTTGGTTGCGCTTTTCAGGAGCTGATGTTGGTGTAGGAAGGATTTCAGTCTTTTTCACTGGACCTCTGCGAGCTCTTGTACTTGGAAGGTGGTGAACCAGGATGACTAGACTCACTATAGGAGAAGCTTGGGTCATTCTTGGATTCTGCAATGTTCCTGACATACTCACAGAAGTAGGAGAAGGGAGGAAAGGAGACTCCATTTTCCCTGGGAATCGAAACCCAAGTGTAGTCCACTTTTCTTGAATATGGTATGGCACTTTGGAAACTATTGGGTTCACCCCATGAGCTGTGTCCAGGAAAGTGATGCCAGGTAAGTGATTATCCGCTTTGGCCAGCTGGTGCTCTAACAGTAGGTCACTGAGCTCTTGGAATTGCTCATTGTCCTTGCCAAATATTTTTGGAAAATCATGCAACCATTTAAACAGAGCATTCTCTATGGCTTCAGAACTTCCAAAGCTTCATTCTAATCTTTTCCAAGCAGCGATAAGGCCAGTTACTGGATTATCAATAAGGACAGATCTAAGTCTCTTGACAAGCTCTGTAGACTGTAGGCTGACCCACCTAATCAGCAGGTCTAGCTCTTCAGCAGCAGTAATGCCAAGGCCATTAATCGTAGATCTGAAGGCACATTTCTATCCTCTGTAGTTCTCAAGCTTGTCGTCAATTATTGTGAGGCCAATCTTAGTAAGTTCACGACGAACTATGTATTTTGCAAAGTCTGACATGTCTGTTTTCTCTGACTTTGGGCAAGGAATTGCTGGCTGCATAGTGCTGCTCATATTTATTGTGGTGTTCTGGGTAAAAGACATAGGGTGATATGGGGCTGCATAGGCATTCAGCCCAAGAGCTTGTTTAAAGTCCATAGGTCTAGCTACATTTGGAACTGTAACTAAGTGGTTGCCAGGGATCTGGTGACTTGCTGACATATTGGCTTGCAACTGGGCATTTCTATATTGAGCCGGTTGGGGTGCTGGGCCCTGGTGCACATTGGTGTGAGAAAATGGGTCCGGAAGACGAAGTGGTTATGCATTGAACTGACCTTGGACGTGGTTTGCTCCATAGGGATTTGAGTCCTTTTGTTCTGGAAAGATGTTTGCACTGTCGGGAACGTTTGCAGCAATTGGTTCACTGTTTTGGCTTAGCACATAATCTCATGTACGCTTAAGTGGATCCTCTGCATCCACTTCACTTAAACTGATGCTGTCTCTTTCACTTCCACTGGCAGTTTGTTCCAAAACCTTTAACCGTGCCATTGCTGTGGCATGCTCACACTGTTTTTCTAGAGCTTCCATCTCTGCCTTCTTTCGAGCTGCTTCAGCAGCTGCACTCACTTCCATCTCTGCTTTCTTTTGTGTAAAAGCAACTGGCTTGTATTTTGGTAACCTCTGCTTCTACGCGTGCCTTTATAAGCAGCTCACTGAGCGTGGAATATTTTGAACATCGTGATTTAGAAGATCGTTTTGAACACCTGGTGGACACAGAAATGTGTGATGATGTTTCCAATGATTGTGCAATTCTTGCTGCTGTCTTAGACTTAACTTCATGTATTAAACTGTCTCTATGCAAATTAAGATAATTTAAGCTTTGCAATTCTTCTAATGAATCCTGAGTATTAAGTTTCTTCAGAATGCTTATATATTCCTGGCTTTTCACTGTAAAGTTCATATACTGTGCAAAGCTATCCTAGGGCTCCCTCTAGTGGTGACACATCACAAGTAGGCTGAGAGATGGTGGGCATGTGACTCAGCAAATTTTTCCTACCTTTCCTACCTTCAAGATTCTCTTTAACCTTCCATGTAGGCTTAGCAGAGTGTTTAGACTGTAGGTTCAGATCCATAACTTCTCCTTGCTCTGACTGTAGATATTGTTCATCTTGAATAGGCTGTGCAGTGCTCCCTTCAGCCATGATAGCACACAGGTAGAAAGGATCTGAATGATACTGAAGTTGTAGCTTGCTAGAAGAATCTATGCTGTAGTAGTCTGTGCTGCAGCTGCAGATGCACATATTAATAGTTGCTTCTGACACTGTATGCAAGCTTGCTATGGTCTTTGTTTGTATCTACAGTCAAAGACAAACTGCCTTCTAGTGTTTCCGGCAGTTTTCATCAACCATCTTTACACTATTCTGACTCAGTAACCAGGCTGTAAGTGTGAGGTTCCTGAAACAGTCCCTCTGAGTATGTCTGTATTGAACCAGTACTCACACCAAGAAACCTTGTCAGACAGTGTCAACTTAACTGAAGAGGCATGTATGAAGAATACAGATGAGGGTTTTTTCAAGCAGATATAATTATGCACAAACAGTAGGTTAAAAGATAATACTTTGCCAGAGCTCAACAGAAGACCACAAGGTAAAATGGCAGCCATAAAAAGCCCTATAGAAAGGAAGTAGAGAGGAGTTATTACATCAGAGCCTAGTTACAGGAAATCAGGAGGGACAAATATAACAAAATGCAAAGCTTTGCAATAGTAAACAAACAAAGCAAAAAAAAACAGCGCTAATACATATATGATTTTCCAGATAAACTGTAAATAGGCTCCAGCTGCTACTTGAGGGGGGCCATCCCTCTTCAAAAGACAAAAAAATTAGAAAAAGAGCGCTTGGAGACTAAAAGCAAAAATTTATTCTGACAAACAATAAAAGAGCTACCATTTGAAGACAAAACATAAGAAATACATTTAAAAATAAATATAAATAAATATATAAAACAAAGGTTCCAAATATTAAATTGTCAAGACGGCACTAGTGTTCATATATGAATAAATAAAACACCAAATCGGCTACACCATAAGGTAGAAGTAGTAGCTCAAACAAAGTGTCGTATGCCCCCTAATATTATTGAGGGAGTCAAAAAAAGTGGTGGGTACGAATGATAAACCTTTGCTGAGGACAGCTCTTTCTGTGGTGGTCAATACATGCGATGAGAGGTTGAAGACTACGTCCTCATAGAGCGAAGTGCTCGTTGTTCGTTTGCACATCCCGCTGCGTCTGGTGGCTCTCTGCCTCGGCCTCCTCTCCCTCGGCCTCTCTTGCCAGTAGGTGGTTTGTCTTGAAAACCCCGACTGGTTTGGGAGGAAGCTAGTAGGGGAAGATCCGCGTCGCTGTCGCTGGTGTTTGGCCCACTGGAAGCATCATAGGTACTTCTGTTAATAAACGGTCTTTGCCTATAAGGCCTGCGTCTAGCGGGGGCGCTATGCATTTCGGTACCCGAAAACCAGGGGTAAACCTTATTCTCTTCGTAGTCGCGTTGTATTTTCACCATCTTGTCCTTTTTAAAGCGTGTAAGCTCCAGCTGATATTTTGTCAACTGGATTTCCATTCTACCCAACCAATCCTGCTCGGGGTCCGCCACTAAGATAGGTTTCTTCTCATGGTCAAAAATTCTCAATTTCTCTTCAGTCAATTTGACTTCTCTCGTTGATTCTTCTATTACGAGGATCATGAGGTCAAAGGAGGCTTTATTGAGAATAGCCACCCATCGTTTGCAAAATTCAGGGCGATTACGGCCAATAGTGGGGATGTTCCTTATACGGAAGCCTTTAGGTATGATCTTATCTCTGTAGTACTTCGACAATGTAATACCATGCATGTTGAAATCAAGTTGCCGCTTTTTCAGTCGCAACCCATAGTGGAATGTATCAAGTGCTGAGTCCAAGTTAAGGGACTCCACCGTGTCTTCTGCAAATAATATCGACTGGACTTGTTCTGCTGAGAAGCTGAGGGTATCTCCCTTTACCAAGGTAGCAGAAGCCAAACCATGTTCATTGTTGGTGGACATAGTCAGTATTGCTGTCTATGTGCTGTTTTATCCGTACTGAACGGACCAAAGAAGTTCAAGAAAGAAAGTAAAAAGTCCAGGTGAGTGTAGTGACAACTCACCACTTACTGTTGCAGGGAGGGTGCTCAGAAAGTGGAGCCCTGTGAGCCAGAGTTCCAAGAGATACAAAGCGATAATCCGTCACTCCATGTTTGCAAAATTGTTGCTCATGGTGCACATCAAAGTGGAATTGATAGTATAGCAGATAAATGAAGGCACTCTTGAGTCTTTGTAAAGTGAAGAAAGAGGCTTCTCCAGCCTTATTTTAATGAGTAGGTGAAACCGACGTTTCAGGAGAGTAATCTCCTTTCTTCAGGGTCAGGTTGGATTATGCTGTTTATTTGCTGACCCTGAAGAAAGGAGATTACTCTCCTGAAACGTCGGTTTCACCTACTCATTAAAATAAGGCTGGAGAAGCCTCTTTCTTCACTTTACAAAGACTCAAGAGTGCCTTCATTTATCTGCTATACTATATATATATATATATATATATATATAAAGGAAAAATATTTCAAAATTAAATACAAATATACATGTTTGCATATACAATTGTGAATATGCATATGCCTAGGTGGAACTAAGTTCAAAAGAACAACACATTGGAAGGTGGTGTGCTGCAGTGTCAAGCATGCATATAAGAGGATACGCAACATATACGAACAACATTTGTTCTTAGTCTTAGATAATGAAATCCTTAACACAATACATTATATTAATTATATAGTCAGGTAAAGAATAATCAGATAGTAAAAGATATATGATGGAAGTAGTAGCTCCAGAAAATTTTCCCTCCACAGTACTAATTGACCTAATATGTCAATAATTTTGAACATACTAACACAACAGATGGGTTTATCTGTATCTAGTTTACATGAAAATATGAATAAATTTGAATACATTTGAAAACAAACAATAAGTTTAACATAAAATTAACAACAATATAACTGCATTACACATGGAGTATTTGTTTCTAGATTGGACATAAAAATATAGACCCCAGAAATTCTCAATATATTTAATGATCTAGTTCAATGGAATCATTGAGACCATTAGGAGACATGGTGTCAAGCTTAAAGATCCAATAGAATTCTCTTTTGCATAATCGTGGGAACCTATCACCTTCCTTTTTTGTCTCCTTGATGGTCTCAATGCCCTTGACTGTAATGCACCTGACATTACCCCCATGTACCTCTTGGATGTGTCTGGAGAGAGAATGGGTTTTAATATTTTTAATGACATTCCTCCTGTGTTCAAGGAACCTCACACACAATTGCCTTGTGGTATGACCTACATAGAGCATGCCACATGTGCATCCTATGAGGTGTACCACATAGCAAGATTTACAGTTAATGTAACTAGTAATGTCATAGGTACTTCCATCTGTACCTCTAAAGGATGATCGGTTGGTATCCATGAAGCCACAAGTAATGCATTGTGGTCTCCAACATCTATAACTTCCAACCAATGTATTAGATAGCCACTAATCAGTGGCAGGATTTACCCGTTTCAGATGGCTTTAAACCAGAGAATAGTAGAATAGTAGAAAGACAGTAACATGACAGCATATGAAACACGTATGTCATGGGACATGACAGGTAGGAAGTTTCATTAGAGGAGAGAAGCATTGCAGAAGTTTTGAAGGTGGAGGGGTTATAAGAGATCAGGAGAAACATATTGTAGTTCAGAAGAAATATGAAGACAGATGCGTATCATATGAATAGATGAGATATATATAAAGTTGGTAAGAGCTCTGAAAATGAGTAGTTTGAACTGATATCTGTATTTAATGAATTTAAGGGAATTGCAGAGTGATACAGTTAATATAGCATGAAGTTGCAAGAGGTAAAGATCAAATCAGTAAAGAGAAAGAATTCTGAGAGTAGTGCTATAAAAGTAGGGATTCACTAGTCCATAACTTATAACAAATGATTTCATGCGATAAATAAGTTGTAATATCGCAATAAAGAAAATAGTCCCTATTCCCTGAAACCAATGACCTTGTTACAAGGTTGTTAGGTTATGGGTTAATTTCAATATTTGTGAACAAGTAGTAACAGGAGTTGTAATAATTTTTAAAAAATTATTAAATTTAACTCAGAATACTCTTATATCAGCTGTAATAGTTAGTACTGCAGTTATTAAGGAGAAATTAGCAAGAGTCCTTTTGAAATAGATAGCTGTTATCAACTGATATATTCTAAAGACAATAAAAGTCCTTGTAAAAGATTGTACAAAATAATAACAGTGTCCTGTGAGAGTTAAAGCAATGTTCTTAACCTGGGGATGTATAAGGATAGGTTATATAGATAACTCAAGATCCTCCTTAAAAAAAACAGGTGAAATAGGTAGAACAAGTAACTTGTAATTCTCAGAGGTGTTAGAGAACTCTGTTCCAGACCATCAAATATGTATGGTCAGATTGTGTGTGATAGGTGACAATTGCGTCAATGTCACTATTTCAGTTAGAGCGTCTAGCCATGAACTACTTTAGTGTTATTCTGCTTCTGTGGTGAGGTATTCAAAATGTCGGGTGTTCAGCCAAAATAGAGCGGGAACGTTCAAATGGAGACTATGGACCGGATCCAGACCCCGCGTGCTTTCCGTGCGCGCGGGGGTCTGAAATTACGCGAGACAGAGGGAAGTGCACGCCCCCTGTCACTCCCCTCTGTCGTGCGAGCTTTATGGCAGCTTACGCTGCCATAAGCCTGCATTAACTTAATCGTGCGGATCAATGGTCCGTACGACCGCTGATCTGCTACAGTGTGGGAGCCCCCTCCCACACTGTACACTTTACATGCTTCCATCTGCCCGCTTTAGCGGGCGGAAGGAACGCACAGCCCCTTTCGGGAAGCACAAATGCACGCAAATGGGCTCGGACGGAACATCTGGAGGGTGCATGCGCTCTCCAGATCAGTCAGGTGATTTACGCACCTTGCGTGCATAAATCCCTGACGATATTAAATCTGGATCCGGTCCTATATTCTTGAGATATTCTATCCAATATGTGAGTCAAAAAATATAGAGAGGTACACTGTCTCAGACTGAAGTTCTCCCCGGTATGTAGTAGTTGAACTTGCCTTGGTGGTTTAAATTAGGAGCAAGATGTTTGAGATTAGCTATGTTCTCCACCAACGCAACTGGGGAATTAAGTCCTTAGTAAGCTATAAGATAATATTTTCCACCAGATAGGTAGTAGGCAGTGAACTCCAACAGACCTCCACCCAGTCACTATTTGGTTGAAAATAGGCTATATGCCAGGAATGCAATAGGTAAACCTTCACTCTTCTCCCGTTATGTCCAATATGGTCACAGTAACACCGTTCCTTCAGTATGACGGGCCGCTGTTGCATGGACCCAGACTTCGGGCCAGACTTCGGGGAATGAATATGCTCAGTAACAAATTTTATATTCTCTGCATTTCTACAACACTTTTGTCACTGAAATTCTAGGATTATAATATTCTCTTACAGAATCACTTACAGTAAATATAAATTATTGTCACACAGTAATCAGTACTTACTAAGCTTTCTTTCTTCACCATCTTCTTCCGATTTCTATGTTGCCTTTCCACTTATCCTGGAGACAATTACATCTAATAGCACACAGGCAGACGAGTAAACTGTGATTGTATTATAGGGAAGAACAGCAGAAGATGGATGGAGCCCCTCTAGCTATGCCCATCGCAGTACTTTGAATTTGGTAAGATATATATAGGCAGCAGGCATAGGTTTAGATTACATTAACTAGCTAGCTTTATTTTTTTCAAGTTTTTTTTTAACACAGAAAAAATACAACAATACAGTTCCTGCTAAAGTGTGTTATATTTTCATTTCGCTGTTGTATGAAATAAATATTTCTGTCCTTTAAATCGCCCTCTAACGAAGGGTTAAATTAGTAGTCCTATTACGCACCAAAAGAAGCCTATCATAAAACGAATTACATTTTTATGACTTTGGATTTCAGAATACTAGCAAATGGAAATAATCATAAATACCCCAAAGCCAAATAATAATAGAATTATGGCTACTAAATTATATATGCCATTTATGTAAACAGCAATTATTGCACTTTGTTAGTGAAAATGTATTCCCTTAATAGTCGAATTCCCCGTACAAATTTGATATTACTGACCCCAAATGCTATTTTGGTGGAATGTCCTAGATTATTGTGAGTCACAAATAGGCGGCGAGTTCCAGCTGCAGGCCTAGCTATTACCGGAATTGGTAACGCTTGCAGGTCTTAGATTTGAAGAACAGCATTTTACTTGCTGAAAACAACAACTAAAAATAATGTGATCCTGGGACATTTTGTCTTTTTATTATCATAATGCCACAGGGACACATTGGTGATTGGAACATACTACTTGTAATTCTGAGGATAACGCATGTGTGTTGATGCATTATCAGATGGATGCCCTGGATAAAGTATGTTCCTGGAATGGATATTATAATACAATCCTTTGCAATTTGTTATTCTCTACCTGCATTACCTTGTGTGATAATCATGTCATTACTGATTCTGTACACATGACAACTCGCAAGGAATAAAATGCAGTTTATTGCGAGCATACTGAAAGAGCTGAAAATGAATCAAGCTAAAGCAGCACGCAAATATAGAATGTATCTTTCCTCTCTCTCATGAGAGTCGTCACAGCGATTGCTTTTCATCTATCTTTTTAAAAATACTGTCACTGATATAACTAAAAGGACATTATATACCAGGAAAGGCACACAATTAAAAAAGATTGTGGTTTTTATTCATGCAGTTTTCCAATTTCATTATAAATACAGCAGAAAAATAAAACATCCCTCTTCTTACCTGCACTGTCATTTGAAAATAGACATGGTAGGTGCATTTAGTTAGTCATAATCAACAGTGTACAGCATCATTAATCTTTTCTCTTGTTGCTGGCTAGCACTGGGTGTGTTCTTTTTATTGCATATGTTGTACTCTGCTGCCACCTACAGGATTTAAGGGAAAGATTTTCTTTAAAGTTTTGCTGCTAAGTTTTGAAAGCAAGGTTAACCTTTCTATGAAGTACTCAATAAGACTTCCCTGAACGGTATCATTATATTTACAAAGCACATGAGTTCTATGTAATTATATCAATTTCAGTTAAGAAGTGGTACAGTATAATGGAAAAGTTTGCAGAAAATGCAGAACTTAGAATGTTTTACAATTATTGAAAAGGGCTTCTAAGAGGGTTATAAGCAATGGTCATGTTGCCATGAAAAGAGCATTAGTAAATTCAATTTCAGATAGAAGGTTAAAAGTTGAAGGTTGAAATAACATTAGGCCCAATTCATGGGTTTCAATAGGTTTGCAGCTAATCAATAGGAACACATTCATCCCAAACCAGGCAATGACACTACTGACAGGATGACTGTGTTTTGTTTGCAAATAGGCATTCCGGCTTACCTCCGTACTTCCTTGAATTGAGTTGGAAAGCTTATAGTATGGCTCACCTTGAGTGGTTAAAAATGTGAATGCATAGATATATGCGTAGTGCAGTCCAGCACTAGTGAATTCTTCTGAATCTATTACTTAGGGAACTGATTATATCAAAAGAGCCTGGATCCAGTCCAGTGGCCCCTCCCCGGCCACACCACCATCGGGTGATTTAGGGCTGGCTACCCTTCTAGTAAGGCCACATAGACAGGGGCTGACTGGCACATTTTATCCTGAGTTGCAAGCCAACAGCAGTGGTCCGGTAGTAACAGCCTTTCTTTAAACAGTGGTTTTTAGTACAATAAATATATGTCAATGAAATAAAATGTGTGTAAACACATTATATAACCTGCACACGACTGTCCATATAAAGCAGTTTGCTAAAAATAGACTAATGTAAATTAAAAATAAAATAAAAAAGAAACAGCAAGTACCTTAGTCAGGAGATGCTAAAAACGTGACAAGTGATTGTGGAGTGTATAAGGTTTTGTGCTGCTATAGACTTAGTACTTCCCAAAAAACTAATGTATTACTGTATTACCCTAAAAAAATAATGTAAATTCCTATATAACCCATCATGACGCCAAAATAACCAAAATCTATAAACGCCTTATACCACCCTAACTATTTTCCATCTGATTTTCTATCTTAAAAACCCCCTCTTCCTTTTATTTATGCATATACATGTAAAGTTTAAGATAACCGATTGTTGTCCATCATAGAGGACTTTACGTATACCATATATGAAACAATCTCTTTCATATCAGAAAAGTATATTTATTACCAGTATCATAATACTATTTTGTAACTGTTATACTTACTCTGGTAATATAATTAATCAAATATTTAACATATGACTTCTATTTACCACTTGCAGTCTATGTATTGAGTGTGTGTATGTATATATGTCTGTGTATTGTGGTCATGTTTTTCTTTGTGCAATAGAAACTACAAACTTTTTAATAAAAATAAAATGGTTAAAAAAAGAAAAAAATTTAAAAGGTTTAGAGGTAGCCACACTAACTAACACTTTTTACTTTTTACTTTGAAAAGTTAGCTAATTAAAGGAATTAGGAATAATTTCCACACTTAGTATAGTATTAGTAATGGGGTTTTATGGGGGTTTGGGATAAAGAGACATTTACTAGAAAAAGAAAACTGAAAATGGAATAGATGATTTCTAACATGAAACATGAAATGGAAAGTGCAGGTATAATTTATGTGGTTCATATTGTATTGCTTTCTATATGATAATAGGTTATATAATTTCTGAAAGATTAAACTTGATTTTTCAAGCCAAAAAAAAAAACATTTAAACATTTTCATCTAACTCTCGAGGCTTCTATCCAGCTATGGATTCTTAGCTATCTAAATCTCAGAAGTGAAGTGCGCTTGACGTCAGACGCGCAGCACTATTGACGGAGATGCCATTTTTTGGGGGGATGGATCAAACAAAAGACAGTTCTGGTGCTCCATACAAACATGATATAACACTATGTGTCAGCACATAAATAAAAAGGAGGTTTAGTTCACAATATAGCTATATTGGGTTAAGCTCACCTGCCCAGCGTCAAGGCACCTCCTGTAGGTGAGTCCCTATGTGTTTGCTATATGTGACTATCAACCAAACTCCCCAGCCCACGGCTGTGTGAGGGAGCCTATGCGTGTACTGGGAAATAGGGTTGCTAGGCAACCATCCCAACAGTCCAACTAACTAGTACTATTTCTATGAAAGAAGCTGCTGCATGAATTCTAAGAAATAGTATTATTTATTCGGGCGTATGTTTGACTTATGTGGCTATCTGCATCTATGTGCAGAGAAAAACATGCCCACGGTACTTAGACATACATAAACACATACTGTACATACATTGCAAGGGGTAAATAGAAATCAGACATTAAGTGTGTAAATTAATACATTTTTGATTAATTTTATTAGCAGAATAGGTATAACAGTTGAGAAATGGCATTATGATACCGGCAATAAATATCATTTTCTGATATCAAAAGATTGTTTTATATATGATATACGTAAACTCAACAATGGACAACAATTAATTATCTTAAAATAGTTAGGGGTGAGGATAAAGCATTTATAGATTTTGGTGGTGTCATGATGGGTTATATAGGAATTTAAATGGGTAATACTACAGGATTTTGCCATGCAGTAATACCCCTAGTTACCAGGGTTATGCCAAATAAAATTACTCCTAGTTTGCAGAACTTTGCCACACAGTAAAACAGGGCCCAACTATTTTACACACAAGAAACTAGATGCCAGGTTTTTTTGGTAGACAATTTTATATATTGTGTGCTGGTGATATAATGTGTGTACACACATGATTGTCCACGTAAAATTGTCTGTCAAAAAACAACTGGCATCTAGTTTTTGTGCCTAAATTGTTGGGCCCTGTATTACTATATTACTTTAAAGATGGGCTGTTACTATTGGGCCACTACTATTGGCTTGCCCCCCAGACTAAAATGTGCCAGCCATTCCCTGATCCAGTCCGTTGACAGATGAAACAAAGAAGCTACGTGTAGCATGTATTACTAATGGACAGACAAAAACAAGGGACCGGATTCAGACCTCTGTACGTTAGGCTACGTACTCAAGCATCTGTACACTACAGATGTTACACTACAGATTTCCTGGCACACGGAATGCAATTCCATATGCTAGAATATCCAGACAACAAGAAGGAACATCCCCTATACTAACAAAAACTCTGCAGGGTGGACCATTTATATTTTACATTATGGGCTGGCTTACAGACCAGTGGACCAGTAGATCAGTGGTTATACAGGAGACTGATGATCCCTGCTGCCACCCTGTGTCCTTCTAAGCGGCAAACTACACTCCACACACAGCAGAAAAGATGGGTGCACATTGGATAGAAAGGGAACACTAAATGGCAATGTTAAAGCAGTTTGCTGAGTCAATATAACACAAGTGTGGTAGAACAAATGTAGTAAACTTCCCTGTGTGATGAATGTCACCCAGCCACACCACTCATCTCCATTCATACAGAACAGATAAAAGCATTGAGGGCCAGCTTTACTAAGGGTTGAGTTAGGCACATTGCTGCGCTGATTTACTAAGAGGTGCTTTGAACTGGCAATTTATAATCAACAGCAATGTCTGGTGATATTTGAAAATTAAGATTGCTGCTATTTATCTACAAAAATTGCCACTGCCCTATGCCCCATTTAAAAAATAGTTTTAAATAAATAGTAACAAAAGTTCATTTACAAAAAGACCTTTCCAATGTATAAATCCTTGGCGCAGCATGAACTGGCATGCCATTAACCCTGACGCATATAGTAAAAGAAGGCACAGCGTGGCAGGGCATACTGTGACTTTTATTGCCATACAAACTAAGCTACTGCGCCATGTATTTGTGTGTAAAAAAAGTTTCACCCTAAATATATCCGGTTCGTTGGTCTTTATCACGCAAAAGGGGGCATTAAAGTTCTTGTACAAATGCCTCCATCTGCATATGCCAGGCTGTCATTAACATTCCCCTATTTATAGACTCTGATGATAAGAAATTGCCCCTTGAGACTTATCGGTGAGTAAAAATGTAATTTAAAAAAATTATCTCATATTACTATTTTACGTTTATTATTAAGTCTATGATCCATAGTGGATCAAATTAGGGATTATTATAGATTAATGGAGTCCAAGAAATCAGGTAATGTAAATGATTAGAAGAATATATTATTGAACACAGAACAAAGAACCAACAACAAACTAATAACAAACCAGATGCAGGGGCATATTCAGAGATCCATTTTTGTAAAGTACGCAATTATACGCACGGCCGGAGTAAGGAAACACCCACCAACAACCCCGACACTCCCCTCTCCCGGACGTGCTGTCGGTGACTTACAAGTCCATAGACCACTCTGTTCTTTACGTGTGTACTTACGTGCGTATATGTGCTCCGTCCGTGCGATTCTTGATAACCGTGACTCCATTCGTTCATTTAAATGGCTCCCCTCACACACTGTTTTGTAAATTTCCGTGTGTATGTCTCCAAGTGTGATTCACATGTACGTCCGTTAGGCACTTCTGTGCATAAAGTCAACGTTAACTAAGTACATAAAGTTACTACGCATGCGGAGTTGATCCGATCCTAAAAATACGCACGGACCTCCACTCAAAAACGGATCTCTGAATACGCCCCGCTCTCTTTCCACCTTTGGCACCTCACCTCTACTAGTTGCTATGTGAGATTGCTCTCACAGATATGTCTCTACCTCAGGCTATACAACCATCAATTGCAAAGAACATCAAATATTCAGCATGAACCAAATTAAAGCCACAGGAAGGGAGGAAGGGAGGGTGGGTAAGAGGCTGGTTTTCTATTCAAGCTACTTAAAATAGATTTCCTAAAAAGCAACTCCTCCCGGCACTTGCTGCTTAGCCATTCCAGAGGGATGGAGGTAAGTGATGTCACTGTGACCAAACACACACAGGGAGTTTATCTGTACTCGGGCTAAATACTTAACACTCCATCTTTCTTATTACGGAAAGCTTAATACATTATTGCCATATCTCTTTCTGCTCATCCCATTCTGCCTCAGCTAGCAACTGCATAAACAGGAAGGTCACAAATCATCATGGTTAATGCCAAAAACCTAAGAAAGGGCAGTTGTAAATCTACAGACAACTCTTCAACCCTTTAATATAAATGAATACAGTATACAATGACATTAAATACTTGTAGTGGAAATGGTGGTAACTACTGTAGCTGTGCCTGATCCCAGTTTTACAGTAAGTAAGTAAAGGCAGCAAAAGTGAAATTCTAATAAGGTGCACAACTCACAAATGAAAAACACGGTTTCTCACAAAAAAATACAAGCTTCATTTACCAGATTAAAAGTTAAACATTGTAAAATGTAATTTATTTTAAAAATATATTAATCTTCCAGCGAAAATATACATGTGTTATAGGAGACTCCCAAAGTTATAATCTCATGTAAGCACATACAAAGAGTAAGTAATCCACCCAATTAAATGTCTCCTAAGTTACATATAATGTAATAATTACATGTCTCATAATAATATAATTTCTCATAATTTCATATAAGCAATTAAAGAAAGGGGGATCAGCATAAAACATTTCATCATATATAGGAGCCAAGCATAAATATAATTTGGGTACCGTCTATCTACTCTATAGTCCAGTGGCTATCCCTAATAGAGTTGTAACAGCCTCACGGCTGTGCTTCACCCAAACCTGGGCAAGGAAAATGCCCTACACTAATCTAAAGATTATCCATATTTCCATTGCAGCTCACAGAAAAGGGAGAACTCCAGCGGGGTCCGGGTGCACGTGGAAACTCCAGCAAGTACTCTACATGTATAATGCAGAGAACATCACATTGGACCGGATCCAGACTCCCGCATGCTTTCCGTTCGTGCTGGAGTCTGTCCGTCTGACAGAGAGAGAAGGGAGTGAAAGCCCCCTGTCACTCTCCTCTCATGCGAGCTTTATGGCAGCTTATACTGCCATAAGCCTGCCTTAACCAAAGTATGCAATTCAGCAGCTCATGCGACCGCTGATCCGCACAAGTGTGGAATACCCCTCCCACACTGTACAATTACCATGCTTCTTCCGCCCACTTTAGCGGGCGGAGAGGAAGAACAGCCCATCTCTTATAAAATGGCATCGTACGGAAGTTCCGTACAATGCTAGATACACTAGTGCTACTAACGTGTCACTAGCTTAACATCTGGAGGGCGCATGTAGCATAAGTTACTTGATTATGAGTTGATCAAGACATAGTATTATATGTCTGTAGGTACTATGTTCTAGTCTGTGCTGTCGGAAAAATAGTTTTGAGCATAACCAACAGTAATAGAATGTCTGACAGTTTAATCAATGGGCCCGATCCAGACTTACAGTGCCTGGGTCTGGCCACATCCAGTCTTCTGTATGGGCAAGGGGAGGACATTTTACTTGTTTGTATGGAAATAAGATCCGAGGATCCTACCATAAAACTTCTGCACTGTCCTCACTTAAAATAAGCATGGCATGGATTTAAGAATAAAATGGAGAGAGCTTATCATGCCCTCACTGTACAATTTCAATACTCCCCCTCCCATATAGCGAAAGCAGTGTGTGTGTGTGTGTGTGTGTGTGTGTGTGTGTGTGTGTGTCTATGCATCAAGTGCAAAACAAATGCAATGCAAAGCTAATGAAAAGTGGAAATAAATAACATGGCCTAGGTACAGATTTTATATTTTAAAGATATGCCGCATGTGTGTTAGAAGCATATTAAAATGTAAAAAGAACATCCAGGCGAGGATTCATAATCTATTTCCCTAATGGGAAGGCTAATAAATATTTCATTGGAATGTGCATATGTTTTTTATTAATGTATGTAAATAAGAGACCTATGATATGAACAATTAAAGCGCTGTGTGCGTGCTCTGACACATTCCGAGTATGCTGACTGCATAAATGTTAGTATGGAGACTCTATTCATTTCTGTGTCCCTATCCCTTCTAAAATGGCAACAATATTTCATGTTGTTCTAAACAAGGGATCAACGTTCATCATAAATCTGGAGAGTTTAAAAAAATATTCATTAAAACAATTTTAAAGAAAAGCCCATTAGAACTTCCCATTGTGCTTTACCAGTATTATTTACAGCAAAATAAAGTGCCCAAAATGAAGTATTGCTCTGTTTCTGCAGTTGCTTTCTTGGCACAGGGCTGTCTTCTCTATTGCTGGTGTAAGACAGACATTGTTGCTGTTGAAAAACCTTCCTTTTGTCAGGGAAGAAGTATTATTATCAAATACAGGTCTGTTTCTAGGGATGGGCAAACCATGCAATCGCAAAGGGCAAAACTCAAGGTGACTTAAAGTGGGTGCCTATTTAAGTCACTCTACCCCTCTTCATTCACATAAACTGTGCCGGTTTATGCCTCTTATATGTGTCCAGCTTACATTTTTTCCTTACATAGAAACATAGAAAATGACGACAGATAAGAGCCACATGGCCCATCCAGTCTGCCCAGTTATTTATTTAAATCTATACTGACCCTAGATCTTATTTACCCTCAATTTAGTTTGAGAGGCAGAAATGGATGCTGGACACACAGAAGGAGCAGAAATGGAAACTGGAAACATTTAAAAGGCAGAAATGGAGGCTGGAGACAAATAAGGGGCAGAAATGGAGGCTGGACACAAATAAGGGGCAGAAATGGAGGCTGGACACATGCAGAATTAGAATTGGAGGCGGAACACAGGTGCAAAGGGCAAAATAGGAGACAGAACACACGTGCAAGAGGCAGAAGGGAAATTAAACACATGTGCAAGGGGCAGAATTGGAGACAAAACACATGTGCAAGGGGCAGAATAGGAGACTGAACACACTTGCAAAGGGCAGAATAGGAGACTGGACACATGTGCAAGGGGCACAAATGGAGTCTAAACACAAATGAAAGGAGCAGAAGAGGAGACTGAACCAGGGTTGGACTGGGGCATGAAGGGCCCACCAGGGAATACTGTAATGGGGCCAACCACATAGTCAATGGGTGTGATCAAAAAGTCATGGCCGGAGGATGCTTGTATCAATGAAATTTGTAAATAAACTGTGTATAATCTGTTACACCCACAGACTGTTTCAACAGCTCAGTGTGAAAAGTGTATTATACTATTAATTCTCAGTTACAGTGACCCATATAATTACAGTGTGTATCCTACTGACACATATACAATTCAGAGCACCTACTACTGATCACCATACAATAAGGACCACTTAAGATAATAGAAACTTCATCCTGGTTACCCCCATACAATACAGATTATATCCTAGTTTTCACGATACAATACACATTGCATCCTAGTTATTGCTATACAATACACATTGCATTTTAGTGACTGCCATACAATAATAGTTTTATTTTGTCATTATTAGTGTGGTCTGCATATAAATGTTGTTTGTTAGGTAAAGCAACACTGGACTCTTTCTATTCATATTTGTCTATCAAAATAGCAACTTTATTCATATGAATAGGAAAAACCTAATAATATAAAAGTAATAGTTTCAATGTACTCATGTAATAAATAGAAAAGAAAAAAAAAACATTTTACTAGGCTACATTCAATTAAACCAAATTTATGAAAGTAAAACTATATGAGGCATTAACTAATAAAGTATAGAAATCTACACATATTAAATATACTTCCAGCCAGCCTTTCTACCTCCTCCGTCTGTGTGCTTCTCTACAGTCATCCAATATCATCCTCCATATGTGTGTCTCTAGAGTAAACTAATCTCCCCTCAATGAGAGTGTCTCTACAGCCATCCAATCTCCCCCTCCATGTGTGTGTCTCTAGAGCCATCCAATCTCTCCTCTCTGCGCGTGTGTGTGTGTGTGTGTGTGTGTGTGCGCCTCCACAGTCAGCCTTTCTGCCCATTCCTTTTGTGTGTTCAATAAGCCTTATTGCCCCTTCCTTATGTGTGTCCAGAAAGCCTTTCTGCCCCTTCCTTGTCTGTGTTGGACCTGCCAGCCTTACTGCCCTTTCCTTTTGTGTGTGTTCAATAAGCCTTATTGCCCCTTCCTTGTGTCTGTCCAGTTAGCCTTAATGCCCTTTCTTCCATGTGTCCAGTCAGCCTTATTGCCCCTCCTTCTATGTCCAGCCAGCCCTTTTGCCCCCTTTTTTTATTTTTTTAAGCTAGCCTTATTGCCCCCTCCTTCTGTGTCCATTCAGCCTTACTGCCCCCTCCTTCTGTGTCCAGGAAGCCTTATTGCCCCTTCCTTTTATGTCAATTTAGCCTTACTGTCCCCTCCTTCTGTGTCCAGCCAGCCTTATTCCCCCCTCTTTATTTGTGTCCAGTCAGCCTTATTGGCCCCTTTTTCTGTTTGTCCAACCAGCCTTATTGCCCCTCCTTCTGTGTCCAGTCAGCTTTATACCCCCTCCTTCTGTGTATCCA
>WWET01000557.1:486379-508200 GCA_011038615.1 Limnodynastes dumerilii | reverse complement strand
ACCCCTTACAGCGACTGGGCAGCTTAGATGGAATCAGGTCAGCTGCCGGCGGCCGCGTTTACGAGCCGCAGTTATGCAGCTGAGATTTAAAGTTCAATACCTGCTAGCCGCCGTATTCACAGTTCCGATACACGGGAACCAGTAGCACCAGTAAAACACACACTTGTTGGCACCTGGACATCTAGACGCGTTTCACTATGATAGCACACAGTTTCATCAGTAGGATAAGCAGTCTCTGGGTCCCACCTTATTTAAATCCTTGTTGTTAATTAGGGATCTCAACACCTGAGGTAGGGGTGGACACCAAAGTTTTTCCAGGAAGAGACAAGTTACTTTAATAGTATAGAAATAACAATAAAATAAAAAAAATTGAGATTAAACAAATTAGTATTGATATTGTGGTTACTCATATATTACTTTATAAGAAATTGGGAACAACAATGGATATATCTAGACAGTATACAAAAAACAAAAATATATAAATTCAACCAATAAGCATTATTAAATATCCAACGCTGAATACATAAATAGATGACAACAGCAATGATAAAGATAGAGTTACATTGTTCATCAAATGATCCAATGCATTAAACTTTGCTGAGGTTAAAAATAATAATAATTAATAATAAATAAATTATAAATGAATAATATACAATCTAAAATAAAAAATAAAAATTAAATAGTAAATAATACATAATAGGAACATGTTAGGCATAATAAGTGACTAAAACATTAATAAATAAATCAAATTAATTCTAAACTTAAATTAGTGCATATACCTAAAAATATCAAAACAATATATAAATCCCATATTGTAGTGTTTGATGATTAAATTATCCTGACTCAAAAACTCAGTGAATTATTTGCCCAAATTTACACAAGAATTCTATTGTATAAATTGTCACCATACCCTTCTTATCGAAGGATTCTTATATTCATAAGGAAATGACCACACTTAGCAATGTGAAAAATCTTAAATTTAGTGAAGACATGACCATCCATAATTAAGTATAAAACGTATAACAAATTAATTATCATACAAATTCCTCTTAGAACTATAACTAGGAAAGGAGTCATTAACACAGAGTGTAATATTTAACATGTAGAAAAAAAACAAAAAACAATGTAGGAATTAATCCTGTTTCCATGAGAAACAAGGGGATAGAGGAAAATTCGAAGAAGAACACCAAAGAACAATGTATAATAACAAAAAAGGTCCAGCAACAAGTATTGATTCAATCACCAAAGTCAAAATCAATATATTCATTGAGGCCCTCTGGATACAGCGTCTGTAGCTCCTGTATCCAGAAGGCCTCGCGTTTACAAAGTTTAAGGAAGCGATCCTCTCCCCTAGCTGGGGGGGGCACATTCTATACCCACTAAAGTCATCGAGAAGGTCTGGTCTCTATGGGACTCAAGCCAGTGATTGGCCATCCTATGCTGACAATTTTTATTTAAAATATGTCTCCTGTGTTCCATAAAGCGGGTCTTCAGCATGCGGGTGGTACGGCCCACATACTGAAGACCACACCTACAGGTAGACCACATATTGCGTGGAACAATTAATAAAAGACTTAATGAAGTATATCCTTTTGTTACTGAAAGATTGGAACTGAGTAGACTTGAACGGGACCGAACCGCAAGTGGTGCATCTTGAGGCACCACAACGGAAACACCCGTACGGTTTATTCTTCAGAAAAACTCCTGGAATGGGTTCAGAAGCAGCCCTCTGACTCATCCCCCTGGAGGCTGGTCAGGGTTTAGTGTCAAGGAAACTGGGGGCCAGAAAGCTCCCCAGGTTCCTGGCACACCTGAAAACCACCATAGGGTTAGAAGGAAGAACACTCTTCAATAATGGATCTAATTTCAGTGTATTATAATTTTTCTTTAAAAATGTCACTATCCCACTGACTGCGGAATTATAACCTGAGACAAAAAACAGATTAGGCTTATGTGTGCATTGGATTTTGTTATTCTTTGAGACCTTTTTAGAATTATATTTGAGGAGGGTATCTCTTGAGGAGTGACTGGGCTTGGGATTGGAAAGAGTTCAGGGAGGAACAATTACGCCTAAGACGGCAAAGCTGCCCCTTGGGGATATTAGATAACCATTTCTTTTTATGGTTACTCTTATAGCTGATGTAATTGTTTGCATCAACCGGCTTCATGAAGGTGCTGGTGGAGATCACACCATCTTGTATTCCAATAGAAATATCGAGAAAATCAATATGTGATGGATTCTGGGTATAAGTGAAGGTCAAATTAAATGAATTTTGGTTTAAGGTGGATACAAAGTTGCTGACAGAGTCCGCAGGGCCGTCCCATATAAAAAATAAATCATCAATATAACGGCGATAGAGGACCAGGTGCGCGCCCGCTCCGCTCCCCCACACATGTTTCTCCTCAAAGAGTCCCATGTATAGGTTCGCGAAGCTGGGCGCGAACCTGGTCCCCATCGCCATCCATAAAATCTGTAAATAATGTTGGGAAAAAAGAAAATAATTATGACTCAAAATAATTTCAATCAACTGAATAATAAATGCTTGGTGGCTCTCAGAGAGCTCACCTCTCCTGGATAGATGTAGACGCACTGCCTCCACTCCTCTATCATGTGGGATATTCGAGTAGAGGGCCTGGACGTCACATGTGAAAAACCTATATGTAGGCTTCCATACAATTTCTGACAGGAGTTGGAGCAGTTGGGTGGAATCTCGCAGGTGAGCTCTCTGGGAGACAGCATAGCTTTGTAAAAAAGGAGTCAACGTAAAAGGAAAGATTGGACGTTAGGGAACCAATACCGGAAATAATGGGACGGCCCGGCGGACTGGCCAGCGACTTGTGAATGTTAGGGAGGTGGTAATAAATTGGAGTGATAGGATGTTGAGGAAATAAAAAATCTAAAGTAATTTTGTCAATCACCCTATCTAATAAAGCTTGCCTTAGGATTAATTCCAATTGTTTCTGGTTTAATGTGTATGTTTTAATAAAATTGGTATTTTTGAATATATTTTGGTGTTGAAGTTATGTAGATTTTTGTTCCCGTTATACAAACTGTTTCTAAATCCTATTCCATTCATCTAAAAACATTTACAAAATACACAAATATCTCACACAAGACACTGTTAAAACTCATTCATGCATTAAGCATCTATCGCATTTATTATTGCAATGCTTTGCTTATTGGACTCCCACATTATAAAATTACCCCCCCTACAATCCATATTACATGCAGCAGCTAGACTGATTTTTCTCTCCTCTTGAACTAATGCTCTGATTCCTGATTACAGGACTTCTCCCGTGCTGCACCCACTCACTGGAATAACCTTCCTCACCCAATAAGACTATCTTCTACTCTCCAAACTTTCGACCACTCATTTAAAACTCATCTCTTGAGACAAGCTTATCAACTTGCACAACCTACTGCTTAATAATTGTCAACCCCATTTAACAACTACTTTGCTATCTAGTTTACCTTTCTGTTAAATGCTTAACGCAACTTGAAAACTTTACATTTCATACTAAAATTACCCCCAGTGCTGCTACTAACAATTTTGTTCACTGGATCACTGAACACTTTTACTTTACATGCTGTCCGGTCCATTGAGTGATATATAGCACTATGTATCAATCCTTAATGTACAATAGATTGTTTTCTTGGAGGAGGTCCCTCTTACCTACCCAGTCTGTCTGTTACCACCCAGTCTTATTAAAATTGTAAATTGCTATGTAATCTGTTGGCGCTATATAAAAATTTGTTAATAAATAAATAATAAATGTATAATACCATAGTGTTAGCTTTTTATCTAGATCTCTGAAAGCTGAAGCTCCACTTTCTGTTCTTACTGAAAAATATGGAAACCTAAAAACAGTGATTATTTCACCTTTTTGTGTTTATTTTAAAAATAACTTGCTAAACTAATGACCTAGTGGCTGTAAGCATACTTGATTACTCAGTGATGGGAAACAGGCCAAACCATAGATGCATTGTTTTAAGGCATGCTTGGTTCACAGAAGCTATTTTTGGAGACTTAAATAAGGCATCTCTAGGTGAGTTAGCACTTTAAAAACACAACAGTATTTGTACTTTTTGATTCTCATTAGCTACTGGTTAATAGCAGTGAGCTGGGGCATGTTTACTTTCGTTTCTGTGCTAATTAGCCCTATCATGTATTCATGTTTAGTAGCCTATGAATTAAATTTAAGCAACCACCATTTTGTGTAATAGGTTGGAGCACTTTACAATTTTAACAATTATTATAACAAGACAGAGCAGTAACAGATGAGTGTGGGTCCCCATTGCGAATAGCCCAATTTCTATAGGGCCCTTGGCCCCAAGCCAGTTTCGAACTGGCTGGGACATCGATTGCTTATGCCTTGATGAGGCGTAGCAATCGATCCATGTAGCACCAAACACAGTGCTCCGAAAGGTAAGCAACCCTACTCCCTAACCCTAACCCCCCCACCCCACCCGCAGCCTAACCCAAAGTCTCCCCCCTGCAATCTAACCCTAAGTCTCCCCCCTCCCAGCCCAACCCAAAATCCCCAACCTGCAGCCTAACCCTAAGTCTCACCCCCTCTTCTGTAACCTAACCCTAAATCCCTGGAGAGGGTTACTCACCTCTCCGGTGGGCCAGCGGCGGCACTTTCGAAAATGAATGGGTGAGAATGCGAATCGCATACTCATCCATTCATTAAAAAAATTCTCAAACTGCTGTTATTTCAAAAAGGGTCAACTTTCGGCTGTCCTTACTTCATAATAAAGTAGCTTGCAGCAGGGACTTGCAACAGTAACAGGCAGACTAGGTAAGTAAGAGGGCCTTACCCACAAGCTTACATTCTATAGGACATTGGGGATTGATACATAAGGACAAGTGCTTTATATCACACAATGGAACCAGCCAGTGTGTAATGTAAAATTGCTCAGTGCTCTGTGTGGTTCAGTCTCACATCAGAGTTAGTAGTAGGCCTGAGGGTAATTTTAGTATGGTTTTCATGTTTGTGTTAATCGTTTTACAGAAAGGGAACCTGGATAGCAAAGTTTTATTCCAGAGAGTGTGTGCAATCCGGGATACCTCCTGTAACCGGGAATCAGAGCATTTATTTAGAGTAGAGGAGAGAAGTAGGTCCTATGAGGATCTGAGAGAGAGACAGAGAGAGAGCTGGGATATACTGTAGGATGTAGTAGACTGTTCATTAAAATCTGGAAGGCTTTTATTAAGGATTTTGATGCATGGTTTTATAATTTTTTATTAAAAGGTTTTTTTTCATAGGAGCCTCAGATTACGTAGCGCTTTACAGAGAATATTTCACATTGGTCCCTACCCCATTACAGCTACATTTTAAGTTCCCTAACGCATACATACATACAGACTAGGATTAATTTAGTCAGCAGCCAATTAACCTACCAGAATGTTTTTGGAGTGTGGAAAGAAACCGAATTACCCAGAGGAAACCCACACAGACACAGGTAGAACATAAATACTCAAAAAAATAATAAGGTCTAGTCCGGGAATGAGACTCATTACACAGCACTGTGAGACACAAGTGCTACTCATACTTACAGTACAGTTACAGCACAGTTAATATATTATATTTTATTTTTATTTATTTATTTATCTTTTTAACTGACTATTAGAAAATCATAAATAAGATAACTAAATATTTACCATTAAAAATACAACAATCCACTATCTCAAGAAATGTCCACCTGTAAACAATTCACTCACCAATTTACCAACAAACTTGTACAAACAAATGCTACAGACATTTATGTTGCTCTTTATGTCAACACCACACCTAATACAGGGGATTTGGGACTCCCAATTCAGCTTTGCTCTGTCTTTCTCATAACAAGCTCATATAAAAAAAATCAATAGCAGGTGGAACAAGCTAAATTTAAAGATAACTCCAATATATACTCTTTCTTTGTTGCGTGCAAATCATTAAGATAGAAATATGCTGCTGTAACATATATTTTGCTACTTCTTTTTTATCTTGTGTTTGTTTTATGCAGATGCACAACCTGGATTCATAGGGGTATATTTACTAAAGTCGATTTTGCAAAAAAAAGGCCAAAGTCCCGGGACTTTGCTGGCGATTATGAAATCGCCGTATTCACTAAAGGCAAAGTCCCTGGACTTTAGCCTTTAGCAAAATCGACCAGACACACATCGCTGGACAGAAATCGTCCAGATGTTTGCCATATAAAAAATACAATTTGCCGTATTTACTAAAGGCTATTTGACTAAATGGTCAAAGTGCTAAAAATCAAAGCACCTTTTGTGTGGGCATTTTCATTGAAAGAGCCCCACACTGTACCAGAAAAACACATGTTAATATATCTGACACGTGTTTTTCTATGCCCCTAAGGCATAGAAAGGCAAGCGCAGCATGTTTGGAATGCTTAGCATGCCTGCGCTGATAGAGCTACAAGGCTCAGAATTGCATGTTAAGCCTTCTAAGCATGCTGTGCTGTATCCGGAGGAAAAAAAAATACAGTGTCAAAATAACATACAGAAATACATTTACATACATGTGTGCATAAAATACACATTTATAATCCATAATATTGCCCCCTACTGTGTAAAATTATGACAGGTGGCCACACTGTTTTGTATTAAATTACTTGTAAACTAAAGTGTGTTGCATAAAGTAAAATAAAATATTTCTGACTCACCATTTAGCTGTCATCATTCTTGGGATGAGTTGCTGATAGTTTTTCCCTTTCTTTGAAGTAATTATTCTCTTGTTGATTGAAGAATCTTGTACGCTTGCTTGCAGAAGATGTTCCGGATTTAAAGTGTACAGTATGGGCGTGCTAAGCTGCGTACGTTCGCGTAGTCTGTACGCCCGTTAGCGGACGTATTCTGTTACGTTAGGAAAAGTTAAGGTAGGGTTTGGGTCGCGTAATTTGAGAAAATACGTCCGTGCAAGGGGTGTGCCGAGGGGAGTGTATTGACCTTACGTGTACGAAAATACGCACCGCTAAAATACGTACGCACACACGTAGTTCAGGATCTACCCCAATCTGTGTATTACAGCAGGTCTCCCTATACATAATAGCTATTAGGGGGAGGAAAAGGGGGTTATGGGGAGACAACTGGAAAACTTACACTAACAACATCTTCAGATGGAGTTATACAGTATATCTGTGCTGATACTTTCATAGGGCATGGCAAGGGAACATATGTGTGTATTTTCCTTATCTAGAAAGATAACTCTTAAGTGACATTAGGCTTCTAAAAACGAGGGCAGGTTGTGGGGCTGGATGGGTGAGTTAGATGTGGATCTGGTGCACCTAACTCATTTTTAATTGTGAATCCCATCCAGCATCCTATTTTTTGTGCTTTGGAATATTTGGAATGGTTAGGGCATGTTTGGAAGCTATAGAGTGCACACATACTGAATATTAAGACCACTGAGTTATAATAGATTATAACACTCAGAAACGACAGATAACACATATCCAAACACCTCTCATTCCTACTTGCCTTGGTCACACCTACCACCACCCTCAAGCTTGTGTGCTGTCTGTTATACTGCAAATGAGGTCACATTCCTGTGTAACGTATAAAGCCCATTTTAAACCAAGTTAAATTTAGATTCATTTAGATTCTGCTGTCATTTTTTTTTTTTATCGAGTATTTTTTATTGAAGTTTTTCATAGTTTTACAGAAAAAAGAAAACAAAAAACAAACAAACTAACAAAAGTGTCTAAACAGAGTTAAAAAATTCAAGTAGTCATTGACATTCCAAAACAAAACCTTGTCAGCATCATTTTGTTATCAACAATTGACAGATATTACCATGCATTGCCTGATATAAGTCCGGTTGTTTAGTGCTTTGTATAGAAAGCTATATATTTAATTATCTCTTATATTCGATTGATTACTCAGGTATTAGTGACAAGAATACTGTCTCAATTAGATTCATTGATATTATTACTAGTACTTTGCTGAACATCAGCAGTTGGTGTAACAGATGTAACAGATGCCGCATCAAGCTGGGGGACAAAGGGAGTAATTCCCATGTAGAAGATAGAGTCCATCCAGGGATCCCACACTTTATAAAAAAATTTTGGTGCATTTCTAACTTTATACGCAAACCTTTCATGCGTTTACCAGGATTATTCAGTCTCTTATATTAGGAGGGTCCATGGCTAACCACTTCCAGGCTATAAACACTTGAGCCAGTGAAAAAAGGGAGAATAGATATCTGTGCGTGGTTTTATCAATGGTGTCCACCAACGAAAGGCCAAATAGACACATTTAGGGCTTATAGGGAGGGATATCTCCAGCGTGTTAAGGGAAATTCTCCAAACAGTGACCCAAAATCGATACACTAGTGGACATTACCACAGTAAGTGCCAAAAGGACCCTGGATAGAGCTCGCACTTTGGACAGTTTTCATTTAAACACCTACCCAGACGACACAATCCTTGGGATGTTAGATCCACTCTTTGGGGTATATTTAATAAAGTTACTTTTTGCAAACGATTTCAAATCGATCGGTCTCGCAGTGATTTTCCCACAATTTTTTGTTAAAATCGCGGTATTCACTAGCCGACGATTTTTACGCCTTCGATTTGCATACATTTTTCAAGGGGTAAATCGCTGTACTTTTGTATAGAATAACACAGCAATTGTCCCTTGAAAAATCGCTGTCGCTTTATGTAAAAAAAATTTTTTAAATCACAAGCGCAGCATGTTTTAAATGCTTAGCATGGCTGTGAGATGATAGAACTACAAGTCTCAGCATTGCTGAGCTTTGTAGTAATATCAGCGTCAGCATGTTAAGCCTTCTAAGCATGCTGCGCTGTAGCCGATGAAAATAAAAAAATTTAAAATAAAACTGTCAAAAAAACATACACTATATACATTCACACACGTCATATGAAATACACATTTACAAACCATAATATTGCTCCCTACCATCTATAATTAATATGGGTTGCCACACTGTGTTTTAATAAACTTCTGTTAAACTAAAGTGTGTTGCATAAAGTAAAAAAAAATATTTCTGACTCACCGTTTAGCTGTCATCATTCTTGGGAATAGTTGCTTGTAGTTTCTTCTTTCTTTGCAGTTAATCTTCTCCAGTTGCTTGAAGAATCTTGTCCACTTGCTTAAAGATGATGTTCTGGTCCTTCCGTCTGTTCTTTGGCCTTTTCTGGCACTTGCCCCGATGACAGGCTCCGTCCTCTTCATGGGTGCCGCTACTAATGATCATTCGGTCAGTAGAGGGCACCCTTTTATAGAAATTATGACGTCATTTACATTAGTGGGTTCCAGTGAGCGCTCTAGTGTTTATGACATCATAATTTGTATAAAAGGGTCTGAATGGTCATTAGTAGCGGCGTCCGTGAAGAGGAAGGAGCCTGTCATCGGTGCAAGAAGAGGCCGAGGAGAAGAAGGAAGGACCCGAACATCATCTTCAACCAAGCGGACAAGATTCTTCAAGCAACTGGAGAAGATTAACTGCAAAGAAAGAAGAAACTACAAACAACTCGTCCCAAGAATGATGACAGCTAAACGGTGAGTCAGAAAGATTTTATTTTACTTTATGCAACACACTTTAGTTTACAAGTAAATTAATACAAAACAGTGTGGCCACCTGTCGTAATTTTACAGAGTAGGGGGCAATATTATGGATTGCCAATCTTTATTTTATGCACACATGTATGTAAATGTATTTCTGTATGTTTTTTTTGACACTGTATTTTTTTTTTCACCGGATATATCGCAGCATGCTTAAAAGTTTATTAAAACATAGTGTGGCCACCTGTCAACACAGCCATGCTAAGCATTCAAAACATGCTGCGCTTGCATTTTCTAAAAAGAAAAACACGTCAAATATATTGATGTGTTTTTCTGGTACAGTGTGAGGCTTTGCCGAAGAACTAAAGCCGAATCGCCTTTAGTGAATACGGTGATTTGTATTTTTTAGCTGGACGATTTTTGTCCAGCGATGTTTGCCTGGTCGATTTTGCTAAAGGCTAAAGTCCTGGGACTTTGCCTTTAGTAAATATGGCAATGGCATAATCACCAGTCCCGGGACTTTAGTCTTTTTTTGCAAAATCGACTTTAGTAAATATACCCCTATACATTATGAAAAAGTGGATCTGTTGAAATCTTATGGAAGATGTATCATATTTGGTTGATCCCAACACCTCATCCCATTCCTCTTCATCCATGGCACCGACCTCCTCCTCCCATTTTGCACTTAACATAGACAGATCCCCTGATTTGGAGGCACGCAAAGCAGAGTGCAAGAGTCCCTTAGAGGATAAGTCATTCACCAGAGTCTTAACAGGTGAGTGAATGATAGATGGTGGTTCAGATTGAAATTGGGAGTGCAAAGCATGACAGAGCTGTAGGTATCTATAAAAAGGGTGTGGAGTATCCTCTTGCAATTGGGTGAACAATTTGAGTCCCTCTCCCATATATATGTTACCCAGTGCCACAATTCCATGATCTCTCCACATTCCTCTTCCTTCCAGCGAGAGTAGCTGGTCAAATTGCTGATTGTCCCATAGTGGTGTGTCTGGGTCTAAACCTTCCCCTCCCAAATAATTGTAGGCCACCTTCCTGACCCATATAGCCTGCTTCAGAAGTGGAACCCCATTCCCTAACCTATTTTTCACAATTAGATTTTGTATTGGGGACCAACCAATGCCACCCCACTTTTGAAGGAAGAAAGCTATAGTAGGGTCCCCAACCCACCCAAGTAGCTGTGTTAATTTTGCTGCTATATAGTAAAGTCTAAGATTCAGAAGTGCCAGTCCTGCCTCTTTCTTGCTCCTTTGTAAAGTGTTTAAGCGTACTCTTGCTCTACCTCCCGCCCAAATTAAAGAAGAAATATATCCATAAATAGATTGGAACAGCTGGTTAGGGAGGTATAAAAGGGAGTGTTGTAGTGGGTATAAGTGTTTAGGTAATATGATCATTTTGATTAGATTTACTCTACCTGTCATGGCTAGGGGGAGTTTTTGCCATATTTTAGTTTTACTCTTTATGTGTGTCATGATGGGATCGATATTAAGGCTTACATACTGGGAGGTATCAACTGTGATCCAGATACCGAGGTATTTGAATTTTGTGGCCCAAATCAGTCAGTGAGAACAGTCTGAAGCAGCTGGGATCACACCATTAAGTGGGAATATATTGGATTTATTCTAATTAATTCGTAAGCCTGCGAATCGTCCAAACTCCTCCACCGCAAGGAGGAGCCTGGACAGGGAACTGTTTGCATCTGCCAGGAAGAGGAGCATGTCATTGGCGTAATGGGCGATTTTGTTTGGTGTTCCCCCATTGGGAAGACCCTGAATGCCCTCTGTATCCCAGACAAGGCATGCCAGCGGCTCAATTGCCAGAGCAAATAGTGTAGGCGAGAGAGAGCATCCCTGAATCGTCCCCCGCCCCAGTGTAAAAGGTGAGCTAGTATGCAACATATTCGCGCACTAGGGTTTGAATACAGGATTTTAATCCATTTAATGAAGTTATCCCCCTATATGAAACGGTGAAGAATCTCCCACAAGTAGAGCCATTCCACCAAGTCAAAGGCATTGGCCGCGTCCAGGGACGCAAGCACTGCCTCCTCCCCTTCCCCCTTCTCCGCCAGATGCAGGCGCATGTACAAACGTCTGAAATTGCTTGCTGTAGTACGACCTGGCATAAAGCCAGTTTGATCCAGGTTAAAATTGTCTAGTAGCCAATATTTTCGCCAGGATCTTAACATCTGTAGCAAGCAGCGAAATTGCTCTATGTGATTCAGGGTAGAGGGGATCCTTGTCATGCTTAGCAATCAGAATAATGATTGCTTCTGACATAGACTCAGGGAGGTGCCCCTCTTCCATGATCAGACTGAACATTTCCAGCAGTTTGGGGGCAAAGGAGGACCGGCACTTTTTGTAAACTTCTCCCGGGATCCCATCAATCCCCGGGGCCTTATGGTTAGGGATTGACGTGATAGCCATCTCTATCTCAAGCTCACTGATTGGGGCAATCAAAAAAGTCTGGGACTCTAAATCCAGTTGGGGAAGACGTATACCATCAAGATACTTGGATAATTTGATGGGGGTGTATTTTATTTGTGATAGGTAAAGTAAACTGAGAAAAGAGAGAAAAACTTCCGCTATCCGAGTCCCTTCATAGTGGATAGTGTTGGTGTGGTCGGCAATAGCCGCTACAGTCCTTAATGTTTGCTCATCTCTAGCCAGTCTGGCTAAGTATCTACCACAGGAGTCTGCATGTATGTATTGATTATTTTTTGAGAATAGCAATTTGCGCTTAGCTTTATCAGTTAAGAACTGTGTCCAATCAGATTGAGCTTTCAACAGTGCTATGCGGTCTGAAAGTGAACGTGAGGAGAGCTATGCCACCTCTAGGTCTTGACAGCGTCGGTCCATCTCCCTCTCTGCCTGCCTGCTGCTCTGTTTAATCTGTGTTATCTGTTTAATAAAGCACCCCCTCATGTATGCTTTGAATGCATCCCAGGTTATATTCGGAGTGGTTGTGATGGGATTATATCTAAAGTATTCGTCCCATATTGCAGTAGTGTCTGTCTCTGGTCCCATTAATGAGAGCCAGTAAAGGTTTAATTTCCAGAATTTTATACCAGTGTTATATAGGACGTCAAGAGTAAGTGTTAAAGGGGAATGATCGGAAATCCCTCTAGGGTTAATGACAGCGTTGAAGTCTCCTAAAAGTAGCGTTGGGGTGTCTGGGAATTTGTGCATGTAAGAGGCAACTATTTTCATCAAGGAACTAGAATAGGGAGGGGGGATATACAGCGCCATAAGGAGCAGTGTTGTCATATCAAAAATCACTTTAATATAGACAAATCTGCCTACTGGGTCCAAGTGCACATCTTCCAGTTTGAAATTTAGATGCTTGTACAGTAGGACAGAAACCACACAGGAGTGGGTAGAGAATGTGGAGTGGTATATCCACCCCACCCACTGGTGTTTCATAGCCAAAACCTTTCCCCCTACCAAATGGGTCTCTAATAGACAAATAACATCTGGACCTTTTATCCTAAGGTAATTAATGACCAGGTAATGTTTAATTTTATCATTAAGGCCTCTGATGTTCCACACCATGAAAGAGAGATTGCGTTGTGTGTTCCTACTCATGTGGTGTGTTTATTACTCACTGTATTGGTGAGGGGAACCCAGGTCAGAAATACTCCAACCCTCATTACTATTTATAGGCACTGGAAATATCTTGATGCGGCACCACAGGCACCACAAGACTTTACTTCATTGCTGTTGAATGCAAGGCAGGCAATAAATGACACTTGAACTTTAAAACAGTGAAAAGTTAAACAGGCATACATATAGAATATATACAACCATTCCCAATTCTTCACCCTCCCCATATACCCTTTTAAACTAAGGTATACCTGGGCCCTTAAAAACCTCCCTCCCTCCCCTAGACCTATATCCCCTTACCCCTCAATTAAAGAAAAAAAAAACTGTTAATGCACTAGGCACTAACTATACAGCCTTTAAGCTGCGACTTTTAACCTAGGAAAGTCCTCTAAATATATTAAAGAGGGAGGTAAGCGACCCCTTATTTAACTTAAGCATAACATTAAAGCTATCAAATTGTGAACTTAGCCTTCTTTTGTACAAATAGTCCAAAGGGCAGTATGCTGTCGAAATTTGATCTTATCTTTCCTGGAATTATTGTTGATGTGGCGGCGATGATCTTCGGCATGGATTGCGCTCCAGCCAGACCTCGGCCACCTGTGGCGTCGAGAAGAAAATGGGCTCTACTTTTCTGGACCTCTATTGCATAATCCGGAAACGCTGATACCGTAAAATTATCAACCTTGAGGGGCCCGTGTTGTCTCAGTAAACGGAGGATAGCATCCCGGTCTTTATAATGCAAGAATTTTTTCTATAAATGTACGTGGGGCCGCCCCAGGCATAGGAGGTTGTGGTGGGATCCGGTGCGCCCTCTCCACCGCAAACTGGGAAGATAAAGCTTCTTTACCAAATTCTTTTAGCAGTAAGTTCTCCAGAAATGTCTCCGGTTGTTACCCTTCTATACGTTCCGGAAGTCCTACAAAACATAAATTGTTTCTCCTCAACCTCCCCTCAAGTTCAGACAACTTGGATTTGCAGGCTTGAAATAGCTTTTCAGCACCGCGACTTCACGTTTAAGAGGCATAGCTGTGTCCTCCAAAGCTGAGACTCTGTGTTCCACCTCTCCTACCCTTACCCTTGTTCGCTATAAGTCCTGTCGCAACAGTGAAATATCTTGAACTTCTCCCATTTTATCTGCCAGTCGATTCTCACATGACGTTATCGCTAGGAGCACCTGTTGCAGGGTTGGGAATTCACCAGTGGGCTGAGGGGGTCTCCTTCCATGATTTCTGGGGTTGGGGGACTTGGTGCTGATGTTGATTGGAAGAATGCCTGCTGAATCTTCCTAATTTGGCGGCAGCCGCTGCAGCATGGCCATGCTTTCCCATCTCCGTCTATTTTAGCAGAGTCAGGTAGGTACAAAGTAACAGGTCTAAATCAAGGACAGTAGTAAATTAGATTGCAGCACTGTTAGATTACGTAGATAAGTAATTGCACGCACCTACCTTGTCTTCCAATATTACTTTAGCAAACTTCAGGGTATCAGGTAAGGTAGCTGTGCTAGAAGAGTCAACACAGATACTTTTTGTCTTTAATACTTTGTTAGCAGTCTCAAGGAGATAACACTGATTTTGTGGAGTGGAACAAGATTTGGCCCCCAGTAACGTGCTGAGATCCGTGAGCAGTCAACTGAGCGGGACTGTGTCAGGCAGCAATGCCATTCACCCTGTTGCTCCTCCCAAGATGGTGGTCAGTGCAGAGCCCCTTAAGATGGCGCCCTTTTACGCCAAAACATTTATTTAGGCTGTGCTTTAGGCCTTCAAGCCAAAGGGGAAACTTAAAACAGCGCCTGGAAGCAGAGTACCTTTGCTGGCACAAATCCCCAGTGTCTCTTGTAACGTAGGCAGAGCTGGTGCTGCGCAGATACCGGGCTGCCTCTCAACCCCTCGACACAGACCCGTGCTCAGACAGCACCACCACACTCAATGACACTGCAGGTACCCACCAGCATTCAGGCAGGCAGCTGGATGGCACTGGAGATCAGATGGAAGCCGGGTGTCAGCTATGGAGATGCTGTCCGCTAGTCTCCAGTGGCAGAAGTGGAGAGAATGCCACAGCCCCGACTCCAGGCAGCAACAGTCACAGCCGGAGGCACCACAGGAGTCCGCCGGCAACCAGAGAGACAACTGGCAAGTACAGGGTAGCAAAGTAACTGGTGTGGGGTCACCTGCGGATCGTTGTGTCGGGTGATGTACAGTCTGCTGTCATTTTTATTTAAACTGCCATAGTTTTGCTTTATGACAGGTGCTGATTCTCAGAAACCCCTCAAACAACATCATTTAATGCAGTATTTTCTGTTCCTGCTTTTGAAGGCAAAGTGCACTGATTATGGAGGTGCTAACAACACATTACCTACCCTTTATCTTTATTTATTTGTTTTTACTAGATGTAAAAGCAGAAATTAAGTTTCATCATATAATTACAATCTATCTATATGTGTGTAAGGTTTTCATTTGTTAATTATGTTATTATGTAATTATTATGTAATTATGTTACATTCTTTTTGTCTTTTTTGTGTATTGTACAGTTGAACAGAAAGAATATATAGATGATTGACTAACATCCGATACAAGTCTAAATGGATATTTAAAGGATGCAATTTTTATCCTTCTCAGCACACATCATTTATATTGGAGGCGAGCACTCTGCTTTCCTCTCACAAGGCTTACAAAGGGCCCTGTTCAGCTAAGCTTTCAGGGTCTTTCTACTATCCGACGCAGAAAGTTTCCTGGCATCAGCCTGCCTTGGTGAGTTCCTAGTTTGTATTCTGTCATGGCTCTCTCCAGTCTGGTGCTTACGCTGCTACAGACACAAGCCATTAAGGAAAGGACTTTTAGAATGTACCAGCATTTTATTCTTATACTACAGTACTTCATTTATTCATTGCAAAATTATAGGTATTGCATGATGAATGAATGCATCCATCTAATATGCTGAAATAACACTTAAAAACATATTTTTGCTCCGTGCTTGCAACAATAAAACATTGTATTTCAGATAAAATATGACAATAGAATAATTTACAAAATAGATAGATAGATAGATAGATAGATAGACAGACAGACAGACAGACAGACAGACAGACAGACAGACAGACAGACAGACAGACAGATAGATAGATAGATAGATAGATAGATAGATAGATATGAGATAGATAGACGGACGGACGGACGGACAGACAGACAGACAGCTAGATAGACAGATAGATAATAGCAGTGCTTTTTTTTGTCATAGAACACGTTGGAACAGAGTTCCAGCACCTTTATTTGATGGATTTAACAAGTTTAAAAAGTTTTGTCAGCAAAATCATTAAAACAGTGCATGTGGGCTGCTTGTGTGTCGAGTCCGATGCATGTGTACTTTCTCCGTGCTGGTTGTGATCGTATAGTCGCTCGTGAGTTGATGTGAGTTCCGATTCTTACAAAAAAAGCACTGGAAGATAGATAGATAGATAGATAGATAGATAGATAGATAGATAGATAGATAGATAGATAGATATGAGATAGATAGATAGATAGATAGATAGATAGATAGATAGATAGATAGATAGAGCTGGATCCAAACTCCGAACGTGCAGGGGTCTGTCCGTATGAGAGAGAGAGGAGAGTGCACGCCCCCTGTCACTCCCCTCTCTCGTGCAGGCTTTACGGCAGCTTCTGCTGCCATAAACCTGCCTTAAAGTGCTTGCACGGTTCCAAGGTCCGTACGACCACTTTTCCGCATAAGTGTGGGAGCCCCCTCCCACACTGTACATTTTGCATGCTTCTCCCCGCGCGCTTTAGCGGGCCCATTTGTACGAACTATAGTTGCATGCGCCCTCCAGTCAAAAAAGGCCACAACTTGCGTGCGTAAGTGACTTGTCGGTCGCAAGTCTGGATCTGGCCCATAGATAGACAATAGATAGATAGATAGATAGATAGACAGACAGACAGACAGACAGACAGACAGACAGACAGATAGATAGATAGATAGATAGACAGACCACAGAAGGGTCAGTGTAGTGCCACCAGTAAAAAATCCAATGAGCACACTTTCGTGTTGTCAGACATAGTAGTCTGTGCTTTATCCTCACTTACAGTTGTGTGAACGTGCTGTATTGTTGTTACATAAATTAGTAAAATATTCATTAGTGCCATGCACAGAATTACTCTATTTTATTCATTATGTTTTTCATTTCACCCTCTTCATCTTGTTGCCCTTATCATGTACACTCCCCTGTGAATCAGCAATCTATGACAGACGGAAGTCTGGATCAGAGTGTCTGTATAATTAGTGGACCACTTGCAGAGCTGTTTTCCTTTCATGGATCATTAATTTGAACTTGATTATTTCAGTGTCTAACATTTGCAATCCAAGCACACAATGAAGTCATGAAGAAAAGAAGTATCAACAAGCACTGTCACATAGAGGACTTACTAGATATACAAAGCACAGAACAGGGCCATATGTGTCCTGCCAGGTAATCACAACATTTCTTTATGGGTCCTATCTCCAACTTTACCCCTGAAGGAGAAATGGAAAGTTTATTTCCAATATGATACACAGGATGCCTGGAAGATGCTAACACAACCATAGGTCTAGAAGTGACAGGGGACAGAAGAGACAGTCTCAAGTAGGTGTGGAAAGAACACTGCAGGGAATAGCTTGGAGCATAATTTGAGTTTGGGACATTACAGTGCGCCATAATTTAGGCACCACTGGGGCGCGGGTAGGAGGCGAGAACGGCCTTTCTATACCAGCCACTTTCGAATTGGCTCTGCATTCAATTGCTTTTTACCCACCAAGGTCAAGCAATCGAAAATCCTAAAGACGGATGTGCAGCGACAAGTATTTAACCTGCCCCAATCCTTATCCTAATTCTTACCCTAACCCCCCCTTCAATTACCCTAACCCTCCCCTTCCATTACCCTAACCCTCTCTTCTCCATAACCAAACACGGTGCTCCGAAAGATAAGCCTAAAAACTACCCCAACCCTTTCCCTAATTCTAACCCTAACCCTCCCCTTCCATTACCCTAACCATAACCCTCCCTTCCCTGCAGCCTGACCCTACCCCCCCCTCCCTGCAGCCTGACCCAACCCCTCCCCTTCTATGGCCCTAACCCTAACCCTCCCTTCCTAAGAGCCTAACCCTAACCCTCTTCCCTAACACTAAAAGTCCCCGAAGAGGTTACTCATCTCTCCTGAGCTGTCAGCAGTGGGTCTGTGGCGGGTGTTGCGAAAATGAATGGGCGAGCATGCCGATTGGCACACTCACCCATTCATAAAAAAAATTCTAATAAGGCTGCCTATTCAATATAGAGACAGCCGAAAAGGAACCGTCTCTATTACTAAAATCAGCCCATTGTAGTGGGGATTGCAACTGAGCCTAACCCAGGGCCGGACTGGGACCAAAAATCAGCCCTGGCATTTTAAGCTCACAGGCCCACCTGCTGTAGAGCTCAAGCTAAATATTGTTGCACACTGATGGGAAATTGCATAAAACCATAATATTTAATAAAAAAAAACACCACCATTAATACTGATTATATACATTATTTTCATTCATATATATCTATTACAGTTTTTGCAGGCAGTGGGCTGTATTTACACCTAAGAGTGAGTTAGGTGCGAACGGATCCACACCTAACTCACTTGTCCTGTCCCTAACCTGCCCCCCGTTTTTAGGTACCTTACGGCACTTACACTACTACATAATGACCTGCTACGTAGATAGCGGAAATGACCTACGACGCATGCGCTGTAGGTAATTTCAGCCAAATACGCAGAAGCTTTTTAAGTGTGAATCAGGCCCATTGTTAGTAATAATAAACAGTTCAAGGTGCATGAATATGAGAAATAAGGACCAGGAGGGGCAGACCTTCAAACAATTCCAACAATGAGAAAAGGCTCCTATTACTCCAAATATTGCGCACAATCTTACATGTCCAGCATAGGGACTCCCGACAGCTGTTTTGGTGCCAAGTTGGCACTGCCCTCAGGGACTGCGTCCTTCTTATCCTCTATTCCCCTGAGGACGGTGCCTTCTGGTCCTTTTTTCTCATATTGCTGCACCCTGAACTGTTTATTATTATTAACATTGGACCGGTCTAACAACAACGATTTTAACATACGTGCCTAGTTTTATGATCAGAGGTAGTATGCACGCGTAGTAACTTTGCTACGCATCTCAACTCTGGTCGGTCGTAACTATTTCGTAACAACGTATGAAGGGGCATGTCAACCCTACGCTAGCCGTAATTACGCGATGGAGGCGGAGGGAGTCATTTAAATTGTACAGTATGGACTGGGTTAGGCAGTTACGGCCGCCAGGACACAAAAAACAAGCGCAGTTACGCTTGGATAAGTTAAAGTAGGGTTTGGTAGCTGTAAAACAGCTAAATTACGAGCGACTGAGGGGAGGGGAGCAAATCGCAAAGGACAGGGCATAAAAAGCGTTAATGGTCTACACAGGAAAATGAAACCACAATATATGTGTACTTAGAAGGTGTGTCCTCCCTAGTGTAATGAAGTGTATAAATGCCAAACCTGTCACGCTGATTGCCGCCTCACTGCGGAGCTTCGCCCCTAAAAGAAAGGGGTATACCTGTCCCTCTCTGCTCTGGAAAGTACCCGGATTCCAGACTAAAGTGTAGGTGGTCAATGTAAAATAAAGAAAAAATCAAAGATGGTGCTGATAAAAAGGTAAGGAGAACACTGAGGTGCACCTCAGGGGGATGGGGGTTGCAAGTGCCTCCTGAGGAGGGGGAGCCGCTTGTTTATCAGTGTGCTGATGTTGTGCAGTGGTAGGAGGCACCAGTTTGACTTTGCACCCTGGGTGACTGCACTTATTGCACATCTCTAGTTACAGTCCTGGTAGGAGAAGAGGTGGCTGGTGAAGAGATACTTGGTGGAGAGGCAGCTGGTTAAGAAATAGCTGGTGGAGAGGTGGCTGGTGGATAGGCATCAGCTGCTACCTACATCATTTCAAACCCTGCAACACTAACCTAAAAGATTAAGATTAGTTTTGTGCTGGAATCAAATATTTTTTACCTACAAAAAAGTAAACTCACACAAAATAATGCACTTTCAAAACAGAATAGTCGGGTACTTTTGCATTCCAAGAGAAGCTTTGGCTGCCAGCAGTGTAAATCCCCACTTGCCATTGAAGCCGGGCTGCACTTTTTACTCTGCCCACTACATGCCGAATCCTTTTTTGTAGGGTGAGGGTGAATATGATGGTCATTCTGGTATCCAGGACCCAGGGAATCCATCAGAAGCTTTAATTAATTTTGTGCAAGTTTCTCAACATTTTGAGGCGTGTGTGAGATTTCCGGTGCTCTTGTGAGTAGATTTATAGTGTTATGTACACCTGTGTTGTTGTTCAAATTAGCGAAAGACATTGGCTGGGAAGAATGCTCATCAGTTATGGTCACCTCCTTGGATTGTGCCTTGTCATGTCAATATCAGTTATGAAGTTTGGATTGCCTAAGATTTTGTGTGTAACATCTGCAGAGTATTGCCTCTCAATCTTTTAGTAGGGTGTGCAGAGTATTGCAGTGTATTGGTGAAAATGATATTAGAAATGAGTGCAGGCTATAGCCCTAAATATGGTATTGACATGTGCGGAGTACAGATTAGAAGTGGTCGGACAACATGTGCAGAGTTGAGGTCAAATAAAGTTTAAAAAGTGCAGCATTTTTTCCATAAAGTATTTATTTTTCTTACCAAGCTTTTTAATTTTTAAATCTCTACAATTCTGCCATATACAATGGGCACTCCCCTCTAACTTATGTAACTTAGATGACTTACATGTTCAGACTCCTGCCTTAACTTTTCCTTGCATATGTGGTCGAACGTAATGCGTTGTCATACGTAAATGTACAATTTAAATGCCTCCCTCAACCCATAATGTGTATAATTGCTTTGCTTAGGAATGTCATGCCCTTTCCTAAAGAGTTACATACAAGTAATGTGCAATCAGAGTTATGATGAGTAATATCTGCCGCGTTTACACGCAGTGCGTTCCAACAGCCAGACATGCGCACTGCATGTGCATAAATTGGCTGTCGTTATTAATTCTGGATTAGGCCCATTATTAGGTATGACGGGGTGGTATTGGCTTAAAAATGTTTATTATGATTAAAATGGAAAAAAAGTTTTTTTTTAAAATGCACTTGTCATCCATAAAATATAAAATTCTATAAACATCAATTGTGGGTTTTTTTCTGTACGTGAGTTTTTACTTGTAAAAGTTAGTGGAGGTGTTTAAACATTGGATTTCACATGCCGTTAGTATATGTGATTAACTTAGACATGTGCAAATGTTTTCTGTATCCGGAGCACACAGCCGGGCAGTTCTGATGTGCATCGGGTGCAGTTGCTCTGAGCAAGCGCACTTGTAAATCACTTAAAAATATGTCACACCAGCTGACGTACACTTAGATCTGGATAAAGGACAATGGGCCTGATCCAGAGCTACGATGTTACACTGCGCTGTAGCGCTCAGCGTAACATCGCTGCTCTGGCCCGACACTCCCCCTTGTAGGAGCGTATTAACTCTCCCTTACGCCGGCTGAAGGCTACCCTAACTTCAGCCGGCGTAAGGAAGGGGCCATACGCTCGCACAGGAGCGTATGGCCGCTTAGCACGCCCCCCCACCCTCATTTACTTACCTCCCCCCGCCCACCAGC